>RJWM01018619.1:0-40679 GCA_004363535.1 Dasyprocta punctata
GCAGTCAGTAAGTCCAGTTCTCTTATTTGTCGTTTTAGCTATTGTTGGAGCTTTATGCTAATGCTAATGTTTGAATAAAATATTTAGAAAAACACCTGCTGCAGTGTGACTTTATTCTTGTGTGAGACATGAGACAGTAGACTGGGGAAGCTCCCTGCTTACCTAGAGGAATAAAAAAAGAAGTTTTGATTTTTCTTTAGCCTAGTACTAGACAACTTTAAATCTTAAATTTGAATTACCATCGCAGATGGGTTACGTCAAATGCATCAACTCTCAACGCTTTTCCTGTTGCCATTCAATAGTTAACAACAGAAACCAGTAAGAGGGAATGTTCTATAAAATTAGATTTAATGCTCAGGTTAGGTATGCAAGATAATGCCTCCTTTTGCTTATCCCCAGAGTATTTTTAGGCCCTGGGCCTCTGAATTGAAGGTAATTTGCAAGGGAGTTTAAATGTTTTCCCGGAAGTCAGTGGCCTTCTTTTTCCTGTGTCCTCCCTATCTCGTTGGCAAACATCTCCGTGGTGAGCCAATTCTGCTTCCTGTTTAAACTGCATGAATGATTCAGTCAATCCAATGCCCACCTCTTGATCCTACTGGCAAATAGAGAGTTGTAAATAATTCCATTTGTTAGCTGACACATTTTTCATCTTCTAACCATATTTGGGTGATTTTATTGTTAACTTTGACTGAAGGAGAGAAGCAGCACTTTGAAACTCCTCTTCCTTGTGACTGTATGGGTCTGATGTGGAGCCTCAGTAGGGCAAAGTGGGGCTTGATGGACCCAATGCCCACCTCTGCTTCTCTCCATCCTTGCCTACCTCTACAATGGAGAAGAAGAAAGCTAAGTATTCATTGCTCTAGCCTCCCTTGAAGCTAGATGGCTTCCACTCCGGATGGCTAGATAGATGGCTGCTGGATGGTTTCCAGCAGAGTTGTGGCCAGTAGGCTTAAAATGAATTCTACTGAGGAGCCCTTGGGAAGTGCTTTTAATTCCAGATCAAAGGGACCAGAAACTGCTGGCAATACTTCTGCTCCTTCTGGTCTTGAATATGATTACAATGTCTAGGTCTATGGCAGTCACCTTGCAATTTTGATACAAGCAACAAATTTACAAATGATAGAACAGAATTATGGAAGAAGTCTTGGTATCATGGAGTACTCACATTATATAGGACTGCTTCCCCTTACATGTTATATATGAAAAACAAATCGTTTCTTTCTTTCTTTTTTGCAGCACCAGGGATTGAACTCAACCTTGCGCCTGTCAGACAGGCACTTAAGTCACTGAGCCAAACTCCCAGCCCTGGTTTCTTGAGGCAGGGTCGCACTGTGTAGCTCAGGCCTCCCTGGGATTAAAGGCGTATGCCACCACGCCTGGCGAAAAACAAATCCTTATGGAGTTCTTTAATTCATGGCTATATTGACATTCCTCCCATCAAAGAAAGTCATCCAATTCATCTCCTTTAAACATAGCCTAGCCTTAGTGACTTGCTTCAAAATTAGAATGCAGCAGAAGTGGCAGTGCTCGGCTCCCCACCCAGGACATGAGGCGTTGCTATTTCTGCCTCGTTCTTTTCTCTGACATATGCCTTAGGAGCCTTGAGCCAAAATGATAAAAGTCATACGGAAGCGGCCAAGCTGGAGAAAATGGGTGGAGACCACACACAGGTAGAGATGGCTGAGGAGCCCTCGCTGTACCAGCCTCCAGTTCTCTGTGTCTTCCCAGCCGGAAGTGCCATGCACGGGAATGTGCCAGTTTTCAGGTGACTTCAGTCCCTGGTCTTCAAGTTGCTTTTGCTGATGCCGAGTGCAGCCAACAAGCTGCCCCAATCAAGCTACTGCAAAATTTATCTGAACAAGATTGCAGGTTCATGAAAAAAATAAATGTTATTTCAAGTTGCTAAACTTTTGGGTGGTTATATGGCAATAGGAAACCCGAAATATGTATATTTGCCACTGTTGGTTGGATGTTTTGTTACTTGCTACCAAAAACATACATATCCAGAACACTTAGCAGAGAAGATAAGAAGATATTGCTAGTATGGCCCATTTGAAATACAACATGTATGCGAAGTATTCATTCTATACTTCTAGCCTGATCGTGCTAATCAAATTCACTATAGTACTGATAACACAGTTTCCCACTAAAGTTGATGTCTATTTAGTCATATAAAAGTTTTACTTATACAGGATACAGCTAGCAGAAATGCAGAAAATGAGGAATTGAAATTCTGGACACCATATTTTCCTGCTCATTTGTTATTTTGCTAACAAGGACACTATCTGTAGCTATCACCAGGAAAGTTTGTGACACCTCAACTTCATCAAACTCTCTACAGTGCTTGGGGCTGTTTATTTAATGAAATGCTCCTAGCATTTGACAGCTTTGTTCTTTCATTGACATTTACAGCTTTTTAAATAGATGAATATTTAATGTCATGTTTGATAGGCCAGATTCTTTGAAGCAAAATACCATTAGTTGGTTCCTGTTTTGTAGAGGAATTGTTGGTCACTCATTATTGCCAGAATTTATTTAAAGGTTTTCATATATGGTTTGAGTCATAAATTTATAAACCTAGCATTTAGAAACTCAGCAAGATTGTTCTGGATTTAATATTAATATGCTTACATGGAAACTGTAACATAAATTAGAAATCTTTTATTCCAAAGTAATGTAGCACTGTTTCTAGTGATAGAAATTCCTAAGGAGCTTTGCAACACTGTTACTTCTCTCATTGCACTAAAATTTTAAACCTGAAGGAACAGAATTGCAACTCCTGAACTTTGGTTGCACAAAAGCCAATTTCATTCTTGAGTATTTATTTACTCAACGTCCACATCCTTAAAGAGTTGGCAAATTTACAGTTGGTGGAGCAGCGCAAGTGCTGGTGAGATGGGGTGGGCCGAGCGTGGAGGCTGGGCTGGGGCACAGATGTCCTTGTATGGAGAAGTTACATAAGTGATATTCTATGCTGAAGCAGCCTCTGGGGTTTGAAAATAACTGGGCAGGGAGTGTCAGCCTTCCTTGGATTTGCCTCCCTGATATACTGACCTTAAGGGTCAGGCCTATATTCCTGGTGGGTGGGCTGGGAATTCATTTAAGTGTACTAATTTCTAATAGCAACCCTGCATAATAGCTTACAGAGCCTGGGAATGTTTTCTTGTCTCAAGGCAGTAAGGTGCTGCATGCAAAAACTGAGTCAACGTCTCATTGAGAAGCCCAAACACGGCAGATGTCACTTGCTGAGCTTCACATGAGGTTGCCTTCAGCATGATTTCCTTAAATGAATAGGAAACAGCAAAACAACTGCTTTTCCACAGAAGCTCGAAAGCAGATTAAAACAAGTACTAATTTCCCACTCTGTCCTTCTAGCTAACCATTTTTTTTTTTAGGGAACCAAATTATGGATGCATGAGACTGTGCCTTGTATTCATGCTTCTTGATAATTTTATTGTGGGATGGTGGGAGTGGAGATAAAATTTAACAAGGTTCTGAAAACAGCAAATATATATGAGCTCCATCTGTATTGACCCCGAGTCCTGAGCACCCTAATCTATCAAGTGTTACTTGAGATCCTCACATCATTAGGGAGAGGCAGAGGCAAATATTTTTCTTCCTCGGCTGTCACATGCTCCAGATCTTACTTGGGGCTATCCTTTGAGTTCAAATACTTAAGTTTCAGTCCCAGGTTCTTCAGCTAATGACTTTTCCACGAGTTTCTCAGATGCCTCTGCATTTCTGGACCTTCTCCTCCCTTAATATCAGCAGATCGAGCCCATCAATTCTTTAACACTGCTGCCTCTTCCTAAAATCTTGCACAGCACCAGAAACCAGAACCTCCCCCCAGCCCCCGTACATGATTGCTTGGAAGCTTGACCTACTCAAGCTGTGCTAGCTCTTCGCAGAAACCTGAATTCTTAAATTCAGGGAGGCAGTGTTTCTCAAAGCAGGGGAATCACCTGGGATGCTTGTTAAAACACAGATCCCCAGGGAATCAGACTGGGGCTGGGGGCTGGGCGACTGCCTAGGTGACAAACTACTTCAATCTCAAGGTAAAGGTGTGGAGAGCTGGTGAACTTCATCACCCTCCCCTGAGGTTAGGATTTCTTCTTTGGAATCGGAGCACCTTTCCTTTCTACCCTCACAGGGCAGAAACCCTTGAGAAGGTCTGCCAATCCAACTACAGGGACACCACCTGACTCTTCAGATTGTAGTGGTCTCAAAACAAATTCAATTATGCACTGGACCTGTTCATTCTTGGTCTGGCCAGTCTTCCCCACTCACCTTTGAGGGGCTGCTTGCTCCAGTCACCTGTGCATAATTTCACTGGATGGTGCCTTCTCTCTCTGTGTCCCCTTGCTCTACCACCTCCATGCCCACATTCCCTCTGCCATCTGGACTTCTGCTCTGTGGACTGCCAACCCCCGAGCTGTGTGCAGGGTCTCATGGGACGTTCTTCTCCTTCAGTTCCCCTAAAATGCTGCTGCTTCTTTGCACAATTCCATTAGAACCACAGATACAAGGTTGGCTGGTGGGGCACAGAGTTAGGAAGGAGATGGCAACATTTTTTCTATGGAGGAGCAGATAGTAAATATCTCTGTGGATCATACAGCTTGTTGTAACTACCCAAGTCTGACACTGCAGACAATAAATAAAAAAGAACATGCTTCAATAAAACTTTATTTATGGACAAAACTGTGAATTTCACATAGCATTTCATATGTCACCAAATAGTATTCTTTTTT
Organism: Dasyprocta punctata; assembly: GCA_004363535.1. Taxonomy (NCBI): domain Eukaryota; kingdom Metazoa; phylum Chordata; class Mammalia; order Rodentia; family Dasyproctidae; genus Dasyprocta; species Dasyprocta punctata. The sequence goes on from RJWM01018619.1 coordinate 4,749, forward strand.
TTGTTGTTTAAAAAATTACAACCACTTAAACCAGGCATGGTGGCGCATGCCTTTAATCCTAGCACTTGGGAGGCTGAGGTAGGAGGGGTGTTGTGAGTTCGAGGCGGGCTTGGGCTACAACGCAAGCGCAAGGCCAGCTTGAGCTACATAGTGCGACCCTGCCTTAAAATACCAGGGCCGGGAGTTTGGCTCAGTGGCTTAAGTGCCTGTCTGGCAGGCGCAAAGTTGTGAGTTCGATCTCCGGTGCCACAAGTTAAAAAAAAAAGAAAAGAGAAAAAATTACAACCACTTAAAAACACAAAAAGCACAGCACTCCAGAGACTGAGGTAGCAGGATTGCTACAAGTTCTAGTCTGGACTATACAGTGAGTTCAAACCCAGCCTGAAAGATACAATGAGACCCTAAAAATGAAAACGAAAACACAAAAACCATTCTTAGTTTTTGGCCCATGAAAAGATGGAGTGGGCTGAATTTAGCTTGTCAGTTATGGTTCATGGTCACATGGCCTGTATCAGTGCTTCTCGAACTTCAATGAAAACACATCACTAAAGGTCTTACTGAGATATAGAGTCTGATTCGGGGAATCTGGGGTGAAGTCAGGGATCCTGCATTTTGAACATTCTCCCAGCAATGTAAATACTTCTATCAGTGCACCTACAAAACAGTAGTTACTACAATTGTATATAGAAGCTTCTCCCTTATGCAAGAAAATAATTAAAAATAGGTTAATCATATAGGATGCTGCTGAGATTATAATTCACATATGGAAACCAAGGCAGTGGAAAGAGCAAATTTTCAAACCAAACAGACTCCTACTTACCACATATGTGAATCTGGATATATTTCCTAACCTTTCTTAGTTTCTGTTTATTCAACTGTAAAACAAGGTAGTAATCTCTGCCTCAGATGGAGGTTTTGGGCTTTAGCACAATAATGCATGTAAAACACTCGGCACCCCAGCAAGTGCTCAATTTTAACCCATTTTATTTTTTAAATTAAAAAGCAGGGCATGAACCTGTGTATAACAAAGTAATAAGAACTTTAATTTCTGGCACCTCAGGGGATTTCCTTCCTCTTCTTAGATCCCATTTGCAAGGGTGGTGCCTGTTCATTCATTCAAGAAATATTTGCTGAGCTCCTGCTTCTGACAAGCAATGTGTTTTGCCAGATCTGCCAAGATGAGTGAAATGTAAGCTTGCACAGGCTGGGGATATGGAAACAAAAACCAGTGTCAGCATAGAAACAGTGCAGTGAGAGAACATGCAGAATGCTGGGAGGTTTGTTCTGCTGTGAGACACAGGAGGTGACTAATCTCACCTTCAGAAGAGGACTCTGGGTCTGCCTCATGGAGGAAAGAGAGCAGGATTTTCAAAGACAGTTAAGAATGTAGGGGAAGGCCAGAGAATCTGGATCCTCAGAGTATGTGGTTGTTACCAGGGTCAAGAACAGACATAGACCTTTATGTCAGAAATTTGTACTGGCTGGGTATCAACCCTGGGTGGGCCATTATTCCTTGTTTGGTAGCATCCTGACAATGATTGTGTTTCATGCCAGCAGAAAATCCTCAACTATTTTTGCTGTGTTCACCTTTATAAGGAGTTTCCTGAGAAACTGCACAGATTAGTAATTGGCTGCTAAGTGTTCCCTATGAGGGGAGACTGGGCACAGAGCGGCGGGCTCTTGCAGCTCCTGAGATGAAGTCTGGCACCCGCCATCAGAGAGTGTAGCCTCTAGTGCAGGAAGTGGGCACACCAATCACCACACCACGAGGTGGAGAAGGGTGGCAAACATAGAGACTTGTGGAACACTATAAGAAGGAGAAAAAGATGATAAGGGGCTTAATATTAATGAATGAATGTAGCAGACAGTAAGTATCTCTCTCCTTTTCCTGCCCCTGTTACTTAGGTCAAGTCTGCCTTAAGTCCCTGGCCCACGAGAACTGCGTCCTCTTGGTGCAGCCCGTGGGCGGCTCTCTGGAGCTGCTGGTTAGCATGTGGGTGTGGATTCTTGCACAGACACTGAGGCCCCTGGCTTAGCACCTAGTCCCAGAGGCTCAGAGGGACTCTCAGGCAGAGCATTTCAAAGCTCATCTTCCTTAAAGCAGGCTATTTTTTTCTCATCATGAAAATAGCACATGCTTGTAAAATAAAGATTGGAAACACTAGAAACCTATGAAGATAGAAAAATTACTCAGAATCTCTTTCCCAGGAAACAAATCCATCCTTGCTTTTCCCCCAAATTATTCGACAGCCTGTAGAACTGCCTCTGTGCTACCCACTAATCTAGTCACAGGGCTGGAGAGAGATCTTTCGGAAATGTAGATTTTAAACCTCTTCAGGGCCGCCTGTTGCCGCCCCTGCCCACACTGCCATACTTGCAAGGGTTGGCCGTGCCGTCCCTTCAGCTTCCTTTCCTTCCCAGCCCCTGAGCTCCCAAAGGTGCCAAATGGGATTTCCTTCACTTCTTCACCCGAGCAGCACCTTCTCAAATTCACTCACTTGGAACTCTCCACTTTTCTTGGTTTTAGTCTCTGTTTTCAACTCTGTTTCCTGGTCTGTATTATCTATCTTTCCTTATTTTCTCTCTCTCTGCTTCAGCATTTAGATACTACTTTCCCCTGTAAAACCTTTTCTGCCCACCCTATATCCCTACCAAGTCTGAGTCTGGCAGTCCTCCTGTGCACTTTGAAAACCCAGATTTCTCTCCCATCCTGTAACTCATCATACAGCATTTCAGTGATTCTCTGACTCTGAATCTCTGTCCTCAGTGCTCAGCCGAGTCTGGCTCATATCATGCAGTTCAATAAATATTTGACAAAGTCAATTAGATTGAATCATTATTTACATTTTACATTTCCTCTTAAAGTTTACTTTAATCATGTTGTACTTTCCATTTTATGTAGATAAAATTCATCATGTATAGCTTGTATGCTATATATCATATGTAAAAATTTAATCTTAAGCTTTTATTTAATAGTGTATAAAGCATTTTTTACTTTACCTGGTCTTTATAAACTTCACTTTTAACAACTGCATACTATTCCATCAGCTGGATGTGCTCTAGTTTCCTTATCTTTCATTTTCTGCACAATTGGAAATTTTTGATGGTTTTGTTTCTTCCAGTTTATTAATTTGGGATTAATGTCTCTGGGTGTTTATGTCCTTAAAATATCCAAAGTAAAATTTCAAGGCATTCAAGGCATTCACAGTCCATGATACCTAATTGCCTTCCTAAAGTGTTATTTATCTGTTGCCATCAGCAACGTAAGCGAGCATTCATTTCGTTCACCTTCACCAAGGACACTTCAATCTCAACCACTAAACCCCTTCAAAGCACAGGGACCTCTCGAGGTGGCAGCACCAGGCAGGCACCCAAGGCCGGCATTTGTCCCTGTCCTCACTCCTTTCCAAGGGCAGTGTCTCAGCCCCAGTTTCCCAAGAGCACACTTTCCCAGTTCTCGCCCCAGCAGACTTTACAACCTTGAATGGGGTGTTTAATCACTGAGCATCTGTTTCCTCCTCTTCGGGGAGAGATCACACTAAGGTTGCTGTGCCGATTCTATTTCGCATCCTTTAAATGAACCAGGACGACCTCCCCTCCCATTCCCCAGCCCTGGACTGACCCGGGCAGGCAGGCACGGCCGTACTCTCGGAGGCACCGTCCACCAGACTGCACTCTCACTACCTTGCCTTTTTCCTGGCTCTTTGGTACCTTTACTTCTCCCTATATTTCACAGCTTTTCCTTCCTTCCTCTCCCTCCTCCCTTCCCTCCCTCACTTCCTTCCATTTCTCCCATTCTTCTCATCCATTTATTCAATAGTATTAGGCAGTACCTACTACCTCAGTCGTAAGTGCTAACAGGCCTGGAAAATAAGGCAGTTCTTACCTCCATGAACTTTATATTCCAGTGGGGAATACAGATGCAACGAGCACACCCGTAAGTTACAACATCAGGCTTTATGAAGTAGATGCAGCCACAGAGAGAAATGCTGGGAGAGATCTTACCCCTCTTACCATCTCTTCCTCCCTTTATCCCTCGCTGTGCTTTTCCCCTCACAGTTCTTAGCAATGCCTCACAGCTTGTGTACTGTTTCCTGGTCTCTTTGCTTATTGTCAGTCTCCCCAGCTTGAAAGAAGTTCCCCAGGGCAGAGCTGTGCTGGGCCCACTGTGGGTTCCATAGCAGATCTCTCCAGAAGCCCTTGCTGGCTGACTGCAAGATGCAAGGCCTCTGGAGGTCCATGCGACTGCATTGGAGGGGAAAAGGGGCCTGTCCTGAAGAGAGGCTGTTCTGGGGCCCAGCACTTCTGAGGTTCAGAGGCAGGAAAATGCGGAAAGGAGCTCAGAGTGGAGGGATTGGGGGTGACCCAGATAGGCAGATGAGGGTGTTCTGGCTTTGGAGGCCCTCGAAAGGGTTTGGATTTTGTCAAAGGGAAACAGGAAACTGCTGCAGCTGTGCTTTGACAGAACACAGTGCTGTCATCCTGTGTGGAAGCATTCCCGTGTGGAGAAGAGGGGTGGGGTGGGGAACCGATGTGGTGAGCTCTTGTATTGGCTTTGTCTCTAGTCCACGACCTCCATTCTCCTGTTGGATGTGGGAGACCATACTTCTCCCAAGTCTCTTGTTTGAGGGTCCTAAAATTGATAGACAGCAAGCAGGAAATTACACTCCCCTCAAGATACTGCCTCATGTCTTCATATTCAGCCTCTTCTGACCCACCCAGATAGGTCTTCATTCCCAAAGTCGGGTCTAACATTGCCATTGATAGGTCCACAATGGATTCAACTCAGACTTGGTCATTCGGGAGATACCTTTTATTGTTTGTGATTTTTACTTCAAAAATGAAATCATGGCTTCCTTATGAACCCTCCCCTCTGGCCTGATAGAGAGTATCATCCAACCTGGTTTACTTTTCTCGGCTCCACTATGGGTCCCATGGAGAGTCTTATTATAAAGATTCAGCCTGTAAGAGTGGTAGGGGGCTCTCACAAAGGACATCTAGAGACCTGGGCTGATGGAAAGGCCTGCTGACCTCAGCTATTTCATTGTGACTTTCTTTGGGGGAATCTTTTGACCTACGACCTTTCAGTTTTGATGTCCTTTCTTGTGCAGTCCCACAGCTTTCTCTCATTCCACAAATGCCTCTTCCTGTCACCGATCATTTCAGGTGCACAGAGCTCCCTTCTTGCCCCTCTTCTTGCACATTCCCAAGTTGGCCTTGCCCCCCATGCCTCTGGCGATGGCTTTTGTCAGTTCCCTTCAGTTCAGCCAAGTCATTATCCATCTCAGACAGGCCCATCCTCCCTTTGCCCAGGCCTGGTCCCTGAGCAAACAGGGAAATTCATGAATCAATAAAGCTGGAAGGTGTGTGCATAGCATGGAGTAAAACAGAGAGTCCAAATGAGAAGATGGCCAACTCGGGAGACATTAACATAAAGTACAGTAGAAATGCCATTTCCCCTCTTTCTGGGTGGAATGGCACTCGGGTATCCTTTTTTTGTGTTGCTGTAATTGTGGTAAAGTAACAACAGACTTAACTTGGCACATATTTAATAGACTACCTAATTGTTACCAGGTTGACAATTAGGCGTACCTCGCAAGCAATTTTCTGGCATATTATTTCTTTTATTCAGCCAATCACACTTTGTTTTTCTCATCTGACTTTATTTCTCTAGCATTTATAATCAGCACCAATGGTATTCCCTGATAGGGCTACATTAATAACATGTGTGCACATAGCACTCTGTAGCAATTGTTATCCTGAAGAGGAAAAGTCAGAGACTCTTTAACAGTCAGACACATAATTAAGAACTGGAAGGGCCAGTAGTGTGTTCTGATCCTGATGTTCTGACTTGAGCACATTATTCTTTCAACAATAACATATGGTATTGCATAATCATTCCCACCTAACACGCTGAAGGTGTTAGGGTCTCATTTGCCAACAGCTGTGGCAGAGGTAAGGACATTCTTGTAGAAAAGTGAAGCAGAGCTCTAAAACCTGGAGATCTTAGGCAGAGGGGAGTGGATTAGGTTAGAGGAGGCAAGGCTGACAGTACAATCTAGATGGTCTGTGTATCCCTTACCTCCCCCTTCATCCCTGAACCTAAAATATGGAGAACAAGTTTGAATTGAGGCCAGTCTCATTGTAAAATCAGAAGAAATTCCCTGGTCAAAGTATGGCCGCCTCACTTGCGTATTGCTCAAAGAGACAAAGCATTTTCTTCTAAAATTGGAGTGAGAAGGTGGAAACAGAATATAAAGGCTTGATGTTTGGGTGTGTGATGGGGTGGTGGGGAATGCCTTTGGAGGGTGGGAAGCAGGCAGTACTATTAATGCAGAGTGAGGGAGAAGGAAGAGGGAGATGAGGCTGAAGAGAAGACAGCTCTTCTGCTGAGGCTGCCACGTGGTCGTGTATGTTACAAAGAGTATTTTTTTCGGAGTCTTCTATTTTACAGTGCCATACCTATTCCTTTGGAAATATGGATTTTCTTCACTTATTTCCTACCATAGAACTTCCAGGAATTGGTTTGCCAGGGACCAGGGTCATGATGGCAGTCAGAATTGCTTAGTGGCCTATGGAGCAGGCAGCTGAATTCAGATAGATGGAGCAGCAGTGGGGATTTGTGCTCTGCTTCATGGTAGTCATGTGGGCTCTGTATTTTTCTTGGGCGCTGAACCTATGTGCGACCGCAGAGAAGACACAGCAAAGTGCGAAAAGATGCTAAAGCCAGTTGAGCAATCTGTTCTTTGCAGGCTTGGAAATCCTGAATAAAAAGCTACTTCAGAATAGGTCAAAGGGACGGATGGTGGTTCATGGTTGCTATGGTAACCAACAAATATGTTTGGCCTCCAGAGGCCCTGCCCCTCAAGAACATGATGGCTTTTGTTATGAAATTGTGAACTTCATCTATTTCTCCACTATTTATTTTCAAAGTTGTTAATAGTAACGAATTACTCATTACCTGCTGCTCATTTCTGTCCAAGCTTGGAGCTAACCCTGGCCCACCTCTGCCTCTGCTGCGGTGTGAGGTTCTGACTTATCTCAGAGCCCACAGAGCTTTATAGGAAACACAGAAAAGCATGCAGGAGTGTGGCAACCAGGTGACCAGAGCTCTGCTCTGTGACTTTCATCTTGGCTCCCTTAAAAGGGGAATAAAAATATCTATCCTATGACCTTACAGAATTTTGCAAAGATGCATGCATCTTTAGTTATAAAAGTGATTTGCAAATGTTTAGTACATAATATTTAGTTAAGAGGGATTATTCAATATTATTTAATAATTTAATTTGGCATTCTTCAAGCAGATGCTTATTCTAGATAATAAATACATTTCCTCTTAAGAGTCAGCACTAACTGAATGATAGTGCCTGTCTTTGGGTTGAGAAGGCTTCTAAGGCTGCATGCACCTGAGCTGGCAGTGGTGACAGTCACATAAAGATGTCTGATTTGTGCTGTGCATTTGCCGCCTCAATTTAGGAGATTCTGCCATTGCTCTGTGCTGCTGTGCTGGGAGGTTGGGGACTCACTCTTGCTCTGTGGCTTGTTAGGTGTTGGCTTGTCAAAGCTAACTCATGAGAGATAAACTCATCACATTCCATGCTGAAACCTGTAATTTTATTTTTTAAAAACAGCATTTTGATTTTTTTATTGGTAATAGAGGAATGTGGTTATTGTTAGAAATTTGACAAATAACAGAGAAGCAGACAGAACAAAATAAGAACAGACTATAATCCTCATCATTCCTGGATGCATTTTGATCATGGGTTTCATGCCTTTTGATTGGATTTTTAAAAATAGTAATTAGTTGCCCTGTGGAGAATGGTGTGTAGTGAGGCAGTGTGGATTCAGGGAGACCAACTGGGAAATCTAGGGGAGAGATGCTGGTGACCTGGGCAGAGGGCAGGCAGGGCAGATGGTCAAAATAATGGATTTGTGTACATTTTGAACATGGAGACAATGAGGTTTGCTGATGGCTTATTTGCAAGGTATGAGAGAAGAAAGGTATCAAAAGGATGACATCCTTATTTCCAACCCCATTGCTGGTGAAATGATGATCCATGAACCGAGGTGGGGAGCAATGAGAGAGAAGCAGGTGTGCGTTTGTGCATACAGTAGGTAACGATGGTAATGGGAATCAAGAGTTCAATCTTCAATATGAGAAAGCCAAGTAAAAATTTCATACCTCAGTGAAGATTGTTAGCAGGCAGTTGGATATATGTGAGGGAAGGGGATGGGAAAGATTTTAATCCGAGGCTCATCAGTACTGAAAAGCTATAATGAAGCGGATAGGACTGCTCTAGGGAGTTAAATGTAAATGAAGAGAAGACCTGAGGACTGAAGCCTCCAAGGAGGCTGTATTGGTTGGGAAGAGGAGCAGGATGCAGTTTGGAGGCCAAAGGAGCAGCCAGGGGACTGCAGGGACAGGGTGCAGGAAGCTTAAGAGGGAAGGGTAGTTTGAGAGAAAGGAAATGGTCTCTGTCTGTTTGCACACATGTACTCACATACATGTATCATGCACATATTTTTATATGAAAATACATGCATATTTGCATAAGAACAGGGCTTTTCACTTACCATGAACAATTTTTATGCCCTTAAAAATGTTCTAAAATATTATTTGACTGTCGCTGAAGTATTCCATCCCTATGAATATAACCTTGGAAGGAACATCCTTGTTATATGCACCTGCTGATTCCCTAAATCACTGGTAAATAGACACACCTTCAAGGCTTTAGATACATGTCAAATTGCCTTTCTAGTTTCTCACTGTTTTCATCACTTGATTAATGGAGGTTGTACATGTTTCAGCATAAGACTGCTGTGTGCAGTCTGGGCGGTAAGCGATGTGAACCCTACACCTCGACCTCCTTCAGTGTGAAGATGTGAATGTAAACATTGCCCCAACTGGCCACTCAGTCTGGAGAACAGGCAGGAAAGAGGAAAGCAGGTTCTGAATGATTTTCTTAGGGGAGGAGATCTTTGTCAGCAGCAGGAGATGGTTCCCACGAAGCCTCCTCCCTCCCCACTGACTTCCTGTGGGGCAGCCTGGGAAAGGGTGCGGTCACTGAGAGGCAGGAGTGTCTCTTCTCAGTGTGGCTGCCAGAGCCCCGATGTGGTGGGTGGTGGAGTCTGTGTTGCGCGTGAACATAGCCCACGTTGCCCAACTCAGTGACAAACACAACCAGGGACACCCATGCAGACTGCCCCACATAGTGTGACCTTTTTGGACTGGGTGGGGCCGTCTCAGTCTGACAGGCCAGTACTCTGTGTAGAGACCTTAAAGATCTTCTGTAGAGCTTTCCTGGGCCACTCTGCCCAGCTGCAGCAGAGACCCTGTGTGTTGGGACCCTGCAGTAGGGCCCAGTGTCTTTCTGTTGGTCTATGGCATTTTAAGGGACAATCCTATTATGCTGCCAGGCTACAGATGTAGAAATCACAGATACCTAGGTGATAAGAATCTCAAGAACGTGTGCGACTAAAGATAGGCCAACAATGAGGATTGTGGCAATCAGGTTATTATTTCATAACCATGCCAATTGAAACAAAAAACACTAAAAAATGTAACTCACAGGAAAAAAGAAAGCACCATTATCTTTTGTTTTCTGGACAGCATAGGCCCCTGTAACATTTTTTATAGTAGCCAAGAAAGAATTTCTGAGACAGTGCAACTAGCATAGGCCCCAGGCTCCAAATCCAGAGGAAATAATTCTGTGAGAGGCTAAAGATGAAAACGGAAAAATTTTTGATAGAAATTACAAAGAAATGACATTGTTGTTCAATGTCATTTAAATATTTTTTTGGTAATTATAAAATAAAACATTTCCATTAAAAGTTATTCTATTTATTGACAATTATGTAAAGTAAAAGCTGGGCTTCTCATACCCCTTGAAACACCACTCGCACTTTCTAAAAGTTTGGTATTTATTTTCCAGAGCTTTGATAATGCAGTTATTAATATTTACGTAAGATTACAGTACATGGCCTATGTGTATGTTTATTAAGTTGTTACCATATAGAAAGTGTTTAATGATAGGTATCCGAATATATAGTTTTTTAAAGTGAGATTATATCACACAAATTCTCTAAATTCTTTTGTTTTATATTAAATGCAACTTCTCTTTTCTCTTGGCAGGTGTTTTATAAAGACAAAAAAGGAAAAGAAAGAAAGAAAGAAAGAAAGAAAGAAAGAAAGAAAGAAAGAAAGAAAGAAAAATTTTTTGAACCAAGAATTACAAGACAGATTCATTCATTCAGCTATTATCTGTTGCATGCCAACTATGCTTAAGGCACTGTTCAAGGTGCTGAGATGAAGGCAATCACAGTTCTCTCCCTGGGGGAGCTGCTATTTTGGTGGAGGAAGGTAAGCAATAAACAAGTATGATGTAGGTTTGTGAGATGTTGACAGAAGAACAGGTCTGGGGTTTCATAAGGCTACTTATGGTGGTTAAGAACAGCCCCACTGAAAAAAGTGACATATTTGAGCCAAGTTCTCAAGGAAGTAAGGGTAATGCCATATGACAATCAGAGGAAAAGTATTTCAGGGAGAAGAGTAGAAATCACTAGAGCAACAAGAAAGGAGGTTCCTTGCTCAGAAAATGTAAAGAGACAGTGTGTGGGAAGGAGCGAGAGTGGGGAGAATTGAGGAGAAGGCTGGCACAGCTCGCTGGGCTGCACAGCAACACCAGAACATGGGTGTGGAGCACTGCCATGGGCTCCCTTTCCCTCTACTATTTGCCTACACAATACTAAGTGTTACTCCACACACGAGTCTTCTCCACACTGGCCCTTCTCAGTCCTTACCCTGAGCAATTGCAGCAGTAGAGGAATGCAGTCTTCGATTCCCAGCTGTCTGGGTCAGAGCTCTCTCTCTCTCTCTCTCTCTCTCTCTCTCTATATATATATATATATATATATATATAATTTTTAAATGCCATATATGTATATGTGCCATATCAAAATGTCAATGTTGAGTTCTACTTTAAAATGTCTGTTTTAAAAATACATATTCATTATTTTTAATCAAGTAAAATTGCTGGTCTTGTATGATGAGTCTGACAAACATCAAGAATCTCTAAAGAGTGGTGCAGGGTTTTGAGATACTCAGGCCCATGTCATTCCCAGTGGTTCCACCTCCCAAAAAGGACTCTCTGATTAATAGATAGTCAATCCCTTTTGAAGCACTTCTGACTCTAATGACCTTGCTATAACAGGGTCGGGCACAACATCAAATTACCCTCTCACCAGCATGGGTTTTTCCATCTTTTCTGAATAATGCAGTCCTTTCTTATAAATGGAAATAGACCTATCTTCCTTCCTTCTATCACATGATATTCATTTCTTCAAAGCTTTTCTGAAATTCCATATCCTAGTCATGATATCCTATGATACCACTTGAGGAGATAACGCCTTCCAGCTAATGTTTAGAGCACTTGTGTTCACTGGGGAGCATGGTAGGGTCTGCACCCAGTGATGCTTTAGAGTCAGAAGAGCAGAACCCTGAAATCAGAAGTTTTAATGCTCTGCTGTTATCTCTCTCTGTGTGATTCTAGGCAACTTACTCATTGTCTGAGTCTATAAATTGGAGTTAAAAGCAGGGCTGGCAGGATTAAGTGATGAGCATGAGAGGCACTGGCACAGTGCACAAGCATTTGATAAATGTTAATTCCTTTCCTTCTTCACCTCTGAATTTGTCATTTTAATGTCCTGCCTTGTGTGATTCTACCTTTTGAATTGTTATGTATTCTATTTCTCTCACTAGACAATAGACTCTCATAGGTTAGAAATCACCTCTTATATTTCTTGACATCTCCAGAAGCATCAATCACAGTACCCTGAATGTGGGAGATGATTCATAAATGTTTGCTGATAAATTGACTGGTGGATTTCTTGGCAAGGTTAAAGCTGAAGGACATCGTTTTCTGGAGTCAAGCATATAGCAATGAGCCTCAAAGAGGAAAACAAGCTTGAGCGTTCACAGAGAAGGGCATTGGTTAGTGCCTCTCCAAGACATGCTGCGGATTGGTGTGTGAGCCGCAAGCCCATTTGGAAATGGTCACCCAGTCCGATAATGGCAGGATCTTGATGTCCCATCATATTACAGTGGCTGTGGTGACTTCTACTATTCTTGCAAATTCATTTAGCAAAGCACTTCAACAGACCATCCCCGTGGCACATGGATTGATTGATTGATTGCACAGCTGTTTTTGTATGCTTACAAGGGAAATTAGGAGTAATTAATGGGCTGGGGATCAATATCAGTACTATATTGAAATCAACGATTTAATTTTCTTCCTAAATGAAGAGGTAAATGCAAAGACCTCACATAGTTAAAATAGATGGGTCAACATCACGGATGTGAACAAACTATTCAATCTCTTGGTTCATATAAGTTTTACTTTTTAGCCTCTATTTACTTTTTGAAAAGGTACTGCATGCACATGATAACTGAAATAGTTCTAAAATACTAAAAAGAAATTGTACCCCAGAGGCGACTGCTATTGCTAGTGTTTTGGGTGTTCTTCTTGAGATGCTCTGTGTGAGTGTGTGTTTGTGTGTGTGTATGTGTGTGTGTGTGTATGTCTGAACACATCTCTTAGCTAGGAGTAGCTCTTCAGAGCCTAAGAACTTTCTGTCCACCTGTTACATTTATTTGGTTCATCTCTGTATCTCTGGTGGTTAGTTCAGCTCATACAGTTCAAAATTCATAGCCAATAATTATTTGATTAACTTAGTAGATCTATTTTAGCCAACAACTGACTAGATCTATGTTAACAGTTTAAAAAATGACTTCTGTTAGCTTGATACATCTTTTTTGTAAGTTAAGAAATGTTATACAATTTGACCACATCAAAAGAATAGAGTATCTTAGCTAATTTTAATATATTAGTACAATAATTTAGAACTACTAATGCAGAAACTATTTTTTTGAACATCTCTACTGACTGGAGGAGAATACATGTCTTTGGAAAATGCATGCCACCTGAGTTTAACCAATGGTTGGTTAGTAAGCAACAAAGAAGAGGTAGAAATGAGTCAGAACACACATGAAAATTAGTGAAAGTTGGCCATTTGTCTACCGGGGGTAGAGAGAACAAGGTCACAGCAGCAAACAAACCCAGTCTGGGAACCAGTGCCGTGCATGGGCTGCCTCCAGACTGGAACAGACAGATCCCAGCTCCTTTTGATGCATGGGTTGACAAATAACAAGCACCAATCTCCCCCACCCCTGCTGCTGCCATAATCAACTGGCTTATCTGAAAAACACAGGCTGTGATGGTAGCATTGGAGGTGAAATGCAATTGGATACCTGTGGTGCTTTGTTGTTCCACTAACATTGCAGCTCTAGGGCCAGTGGTCTGATCATAGGTACAGAGGATAGTGGTATGCAGTGTGACATCTATGGGGGATCTCCTTCTGAGGGTTGCAGTCATTGTTGATTCTCTATGATCTTGTTTTGGAAGTCCTATATTGTTTCCATTGTTTTGTTGGGTTGGGTTTAATTTTCTTTTGTTTTGTTTGAGTATGTCAAATCCAAAGGCAGGAGCAGGTGTTTCAAAGATAGCAAGGTGTATTATGGTAGTAATTTTGGATTTATTATTGGCTTGCTTTGAAGTCTTTTATTGTACTCATTGTTTTCTTTTTATTGTTTCTATTCTATTCTGTTCAGTTTGATTTTTACTATGTCTGAAGTTATCTGCAGTTATTTCAAAGACTTCAAAAGGCATTATGGTAACTATCACTGACTTCAAAATGTTTTGAAGTCCTGTATCTCTTACAACGGTTTGTTTTGATTGGGTTTATTCTGTTTTATCCTCTTTAAAATAAAAAAAAAAGGAAAATTAGTGAAAATTTCTACTTTTGGGAGGCTCTATACCTTTATAATTGCCTCTTTGAGTTCATCTGCCACATATTACCGTGGCTTCTGTGACTTCTGCTATTGCTGTTGTCATTACTATCACTATTACCATTTATTTAGCATATAGCATGTATCAGCGCCATGCAATACTTTACAGGTGCTATATTATTTATTTTTATTTTTATTGGTAGTGCTGAAGAGCCAACCAAAGGTCTTGTGTGTGTGAAGCAAACACTCTACCACTGAACACATCCCAAACCCCACAATGTCCCATTTAGTCTTGCAGTAACATTATCAGATAGGTACCATTTATCACTTGCATCTTCTAGATGAGGAAACTGAGGCACAGAATGCTTTCATGACTTGCTTATGTTCCAAAGCTAACAAAATGGTGTAATGGGAATTCCAGTCCAGCATAATACCAGAGCACATTCCCCTAATTAATACTTCAAAGTCCACCTCCTTTCTCAATCTGTTTGACAAATTTAGATCTGAATGACTTTTCATTCTAAGAACAAATAAAGTTTACTTTAAAAAAATGATGTTTTGTTAGAATAATTATGTTGTGGCTTTTCAAGAAATATATGTAGGGTATAAAATCAATTATAACAAAGGAGTTCCTTAAATGGTTTGCATTATCAAAAGCAGTAATCAGTTTCCTATGTAATTGCTTCAGAAGTGAAAATACCCTGTTGTGGGTAGATAGATGTGTGTTTGCTTTAAATAATATGCCTTTACTATATGGCACATCACATACATTTAATTTATTTAAATAAAAGAAGATTTGGAGGAATTTTCTGTTAACGTTATATGGTCAGAAATTCCGAATTGCTTATATTTCTTCACATTTCATCAGTAGAGTTTTATAATCCAAAGTAGATCTGTGAATTATGCAAAATATGTCTTGCCACATTTTTCTTTTAGCAGTTCTCTTTAATTATTTCTCCATCTACTCTACTTTGTCCTCAACTGAACATGCCAAGACTTCAAGGATTCTCCATGGAAGTACGTAAAATCCTAAGGTTCAAGGCCCCACTATGTTCTATTCTTTCTAGTTTTTTCTTTCATGTGCTCTGGAATTATCTGTTTCTTTAGCTGCTAAACTGAAATCCTACTTTCATAGAGTAACAAATAGTATGTAAGCTTATAAAGATAACTCTAGATTAGCATAGAGGTATTGACCATGGCACTGATATTTAGAAAGAGAAAAATGTTAGGTCAGAAGGAGTAAAATTTTTTGGCATGGGTACCATTCTTGTGCTTCCTCAACTATAATAGATCCTACACTGGAATACTTGTCCTATCTCAGCTAATGCCAATCTTACATCTATGGTCAGACATTTTCTTTGATAAGACCAAAGACCTAATTTTACTTTTGGAGCGTTACAGAGGGCACTTATTTAATTTAATTCACAAAAGAGGTTGTTCCTTATAAGTAATGATAAGGGTTGGGGTGATGTCTTTTAAGGGGTCCTTAGAACATGTCTGTGAGAAACACACTGACTGTTTTTTGGAGAGGAGTTGTTATGGTGATGGTGATGGTTTTACTTGTTTAGTTTTGTTCATATTTAACAGGGGGAAACTGTAAATCTTCAATGATCTTCATCTTGTTGCCTTTAACAACGCTTTTGATTTATAGGGTGTCAGAAGTTCTCTGAGACACCTTTTTGCTCCATTTGAAGTTAAATTGTATTTGGGCCATGCCACCTAGTGGTGATAGCTTTGGGCTTATTATTGCTCACTGGAAAAGTGAATCAAATCAGTAAATCCAAGTCAGTAGGCTTGAAAGTCACAAGAGAGGCCATGTAGGTCATCTATTAACTTTTATGTAAGCAAGCAAGTAAATCATTCTTTTTGTGGCACCCAGACAGGAAAGACAGGACGGTTCAAAACCTCCTGGACTCAGAAGGTCACTGACTCCCCAGTGAAGTTTGAGTGCCTATGGCCTGCCTGGCTGAGACAGGCCCTCTGCCCCCGGGGGGCTTTCAGCAATCTCAGTAACAAATGCCTAGAGGAAGCCCTGACTTAATGCTTGTCCTCTCTCTGACCTCTTTTCCCCCTTTTTCCTCACCCCCGCTGGCTGATCCTTACTCTCACTACATTGCCTGCTGAGTTTAGGGCTCTGCTTCCATTGTCTGCTTAAAGTACTTCACAATCAACAGATAATACTTTTTATATCCATAGTTGCCTGTAAAATTTTTATATATATTTTCTTTCCCTAAGCAGAAAAGGATTCAGGAAAGCACACACACACAGAGGCACACTTCTCACAGGGAAAAACTTACAGACAATGTAAACTTTTAGGTAAAATTACTTACAGTTCTTTTTCCTATTCATTTGTGTGTATAGTTTTTTTTTTTTGTTTCAAAGCCAACATGATACACTTTTCACTTCGCGATAGACCATGAATATTTTCTCATGGCAATAAATGTTCTTCTATCCCATGATTTTAGTAACTGCATCATAGAAATGCTAGTAATTTAATTATTGTAGAATATGTAGTAATTTAATTATTGTAGAATATGATTATGAATTAAAGATATTTCCTACCATAAATATTTTTAATTCATAATCATATTCTACTTTATTGAGTATCTATTATGCACTGTGCAGGATCCTGTACAAGGCAATTTTCATAGTCACAGTCAACTTTAACATTTATAAGGTCCCTATGAAGCGTGCATTTGTAATGCCATTTTACAGAATAGAGAATCAAAGTTCTGAACTGTTAAATGACTTGCCTCAAACTACAGATTCTAGAGGAGAAACAGCAAATGGAAATGTTGCTTTCTGAATCTATAGAACCTCAACCTCTGCTTGAAGTCCTAATAGGTAGGCAGACATGAACGCAGCTTTCCTGAACATCCCCTCTCTTTCTGTCCTTAAGAGAGAAACACAGAGAACCTCTCTAACCCCTAAGAGGCTTAGTTTGTGGTAGAAGGCTTCAGGATCTTGGAGATGTTGTGAAAAAATGTATGAGAAAGTGGGAGGAGCGCTGCCTAGGGAGGGACTCCTGGGTTCTTACAGCCCTGGGAATAATTTTTACTAAGTGCTTTGTGTGTGCGATCCTATCTTATCTTCACACCAACATTAGTAAGTACAGGCTAATGTCAAACTACATCACAAGTGGAGAAAATTAAAGTTAGAGAACTAGTTGTTCCAAGGACAGTCACCCTGCCGGTAGGTGGCAGAAGTAGGATTAAAACCCAGTTTGACTGATTTGTAAGCCTCCTCAACTCCTCTATCAACTTCCTCCCATGTAATTAGTGGGCCACTAAAAATTTAATAGCAACATAGGGACAGGACTCACCCTCGTTTTGAGGGAGTGTTTGAATGATGGAGCAGATGAATGAAAGAAGGGAGGGTGAATAACAAGAAACAAAGCCCAGAAAAATAAAAAAATTAAAAAAAGTTCTGAAAGAATGCCATTTGCAGTAAGAGCAACCCATGGGCAAGGTGAACCAGCAGTCTTTGATGCAAAAAGTTTGGAAATCAGTGCTGAGTTATTGAAGAGGTTGAAATTTTTATTTTTTCTTATTTTGTAGACGAAGGAGAAACATAAGACATTTTTTAGCAACAATCCTTTTCCAGTGTTCCAATGTATAATGCTAGCATATTTTCCAAAAATGTTAGCTCAAAATACTCATTTTTCAGTGAATGAAATAGTCTTTATACTCTACTTGATTACAGTACAGTATAAAGTATATTGTATAGTAAGTTATTATAGTACAGTAAGTACACTTATATAGCCAAATAGTTCACAAGTTTATACTGTAGAATAAAATACACCAGCCATTGTTCCATTTAGATTACCCCTATTTTAGTTTCTTAAATTCTCAAATGAAGTGTATACTTCACAGGCATTATGAATATTAATGAATAAATACCATGATCTTGGGAGGGATATAAAAGGGAGATATTAGTATATGCTACCATTATGTTCTCATTCCTATCCCAAAATCCTAATGTTCTGATCATGACCCTGTACTCATCACCATGGAAACCAATGATATATTCTACCTCTTTCTTCAGGCTTCACTCCATCTTCCAGAGAGTTCGGAAGGCTGTCACAAAAGTTATTAGCTCCCTGGTCTCATCATCTTTAAGTTCAATAGCTAGTTTGCATATGCTTTCACTACCTGACTTTTTCTTGAACGTGTCCTTGTCCCTCCCACTTCATTATCCTCCACTTTTTTCCACAGCTGTGGTTCTGGAAAACATAGCTTTCTATTCCTTCATTCTTTCCTACCTTGTTCTTCCTTTCCTCCTTGCAAGTGGGAACAATCTTTTTCACTTCAACAAGTTGTCCCCTTTCCGTATTAATGTATGCATAGAGGAGCTAAGCCATCTTAATGTTATTGACTTCACAGCTGCTAATTACTGAAGTTTCAAAGCCTGTGTAGTGTTTTGCTTCAGTTAAGTCACTATCAATACATTGCTCTAAGTATAATTCCTGAAGACAATTGACATCAGGTCAATAGCACTAGTTTCCTTTCTACAAGGTGTCAGGTGGATATTATACCAGGTTGTCTCTATCAGTGAACATTTTGTGAATGAATTCAATTACGTTTTCAAAAATCTGGTAATTTTTTGTCTCTTGAGAGATACTTGGCACAAGTTATCTTGGCATAAGATAACAACACTGAATCTTGAGCAATGAAGCATATTAATTCCCTGATGAATATTTTAAATGGGTTTTTCCATGTTACCAAGTAGTATTCAGTTATCAATGAATAGAGTAAGATCTGTCCTTACTGTAATGGAAAATTGTGCCTTGCACTGAAGAATACATTCAGAACTGATTCACTGGCAGGCTTTATTTTATTTTTAGTGTTGATTTCTCTTTCTCCTTCCTACTTCCTTTTGAATTAGTTGGAATGGAAGACAGGGAAAGTGTGCTGATTTAATGGTTTCCCTGTCTTGAAAATAAACTCTTTTAAAACACTTCTCTCACTTCAGTCTCTCTCTTTCTCTTCTAGTAGGAAGTAAAGCATTTAAGCATCTGACATCCCCTTGCCACAAAGTGGCTGTGAGTGTGTAAGAAACACTACAGAACTGTAGGTGTGTCCAGTAAGCCTCTTTGGTAGGAAAAAGAAATTGGAAACTTGGTTGGGAAGTGGGTGACCTGGGGGCAAGCAATGAGCATCCTTTTCTTTAGACTCTGTATCTGGTGTGGTTCTTTTATTTATTTATTTATTTATTTTTATTTTATTTTTGGTACCAGGGATTGAACTCACAACCTCCTGCCTGCCAGGCACCCGCTTATGCCACTGATCTAAATCTCTGGCCCTATTCTTTTGAGACAAGGTTTCACTATGCAGTTCAGGCTGGCTTTGAACTCACTTTGTAGCCCCGGCTGGTCTCGAACTCATGACAATCCTGCCTCAGCCTCCCAAGTGCTGGGATCTGGTGTGGTTCTATCTGAAGTTTCAGCCCCAGTGTGAGGGAGGCTGGATACCACTGGGAAGTCAAGATAGTTCCCAGTTCAAGGGTGTGTGGGGGTTGCCAGTAAATTCTACTAGCACATCTGGGGCTTGGAGTGAAGGAAATGGGGGTACAGTTATCTCTAGGTGAGTCCCTCATATCTCTCTCTATCCCTGCCAAATGATCCCTTTCTCACTGTTGGGTCTCATCCCAGATGCCAAGCTGGAGATGGAACAAGTCACTGTGCTTGGCTGTACCCCAGCCTTTGCAGGTGACAGATGGCCAGTGCCAGGCTTCTGAAGCCTCATTTAGTTCTTATGGTTCTGTAGATGCAAAAGAACTAGAATGTGCTGAATCTAAAGTTAAAAGTAAGCCAGAGTCTTTTGTATGCTGTTTGCTTGGTCGTCTCTGTGGTCATCTCTCTTCAGAGTACGGGATAGGGGAGTGGCAGCAGCCCCCAGACCTCACAGTGGCCTAAGCTCCTACAGCAGTTCCTACATTTCTCTTCATCTTGCCTCGCTGAGCTGGGCCTTGCAACTCCCCCAACCAGGCATACTTTCAGTGCTATGCATGCATTGCTCAAGTACATGCAAACAGTAATACCGTTATCATTGCTTCATTATCACTGTATTTTCTGCAGATGATTCCATGCAGTCCCATAATTATTTTGTAGCTCTCAGGGCTTGATATATATGATTGATGGCTCAGTATAGTTATTAAACTGAAATTTTCCAGCCCTGAAGAGTTAGCCTCATCGAGGTGGAAAATCTGACCTGGGATCAAAGTATTTTCTTTAAGAATGTGGAGTTATTGACTAACTGCAACTACTTCTATCTTTGATCCCGGAACAGGCCAGTGTTCCTTCCCTTTGCTGCTGCTTGATTATAAAGTGGCTAGACAAATTCCTTCGGATGACTTTTTTATGCTCAGATTTCATAAACTCTGATTCAGCACAGCCCATCGTGCTGGTAACCATAACTTGTAACAAGGCTGGCTGACCCAAAACATTGACTTAAATCAAGGAGGGTGGCTTCTTTACTGAAAGATTTTCTTTGATCTCTAATATGCTGATATGCACTGAGAATCCCTGAAAGGGGGCCATAAATATTTCATCAATTCTGAGGAGCACTTTTCCCTCATATTTTATCATCTCTGAAGCTAGAGTGCCTCTTATAGCTGAGGCACCTTACAAAGCCTTTGCATCAGGCAGCTGTTGTGCTGTGGTGGTCAATGTATGGGCACCTGTGAACTTGGTTGTACAAGTTTCTATTGTCATCATATTAAGTGTTTTAATTACTTTCCTCATTGCTGAGACAAAATACCTGACACCCAAAGTTAAAGAGAGAAAAGCTTATGAAACTTCTACCATTTGTAGAAGTTTCAGCCCATAATTGACTGACTCCAATGCAGGGCAGCTTCGCAGAGGGGTATCCCAGAGGAGAAACAGTTCATGGCAAGCAGAAGACAGCAAAAGCAAGCCAGCAAGCGATGACCACAGCTTTTTCTAACCCTTGTGTTTTATTCAGGCTACTTACAATGGGTATCACTCACACCCTTAATCCTAGTGCCCTGGAGCCTAGCATTGCACCATGAAGCAATCCCAGCATCTCACACTCTAGGTCCAACCACCTCTGAAAAAGCCCCACCTATGACCATGTAAAGCTTTTGGGAAGCATCTAGACACATCTGCACAGTTAACTCTTTAACTGGCTTAGGGACATGCCTAGCATGACATATAATGATGCTTAATTGCTCTTTAAATTGTCTTCATAATGTTTACACCACAATTCAGTTCACGACTGAAATGAAAAGTTACTCTATGTGACAGAAGGTATGGAAACAGAGTGGTGGGATGTGTGTATGATAGAGCCATGAAAATCCATCATTGCAGGATCATGTTTTAGTCTGTTCAGGTTGTTATAAGAAAATACCATAAACAGAACATCTTATAAACAACAGAAATTTATTTCTCACAATTTTAGGGATTGGGAAGTCCAAGATGAGGGCACTAGAATTTGATGACTGGTAATGTCACATTTTCTGAGTCATAGACAGTGCCTTCTTGCTATGTTGTTCTCACATGGAAGAAAATGTGAGGGGTCTCAGGTCTTTTTTTAAGGGCACTGCTTTCATTCATCAGGGCTGTGACCTTCTGACCTAACCACCTTCCAAAGATCCCACCTCCTAATACCATCACCTTAAGGATCAGTATTTCAACATTTGAATCTTAGGGGGACACAACATTCACAATAGCACTACAATTTCATATTTTCTTGTAAAGTATTAGCCAGGTCCACAATAGAATGTGAGACAAGAAGACACTCAGTATTTGAGGCTATATTTTATTCCTGAATAGATGCAGAAGGATTTTCTATCTCATGCTAAGGGGTAATGCAAATAAAGTGGGGAAAATTGCCAATCATTGGGAAAACATCATATCCTATTTTATTTACTTTTCTTTTTAAATTTTTAAATATATTTTTCATCTTAAAGAGATTTTAAAAATGGATAAAAATGATACAGAATTTCAAAACAAGATGATAGGAAATTAACAATGGTTATTATATTGCATATTGCTATCTTTAAAATAGCTACTCAGATTACCAGATATAAGCATGCAAAATTGATCAAAAAATATAAGCACTAACTGTTCCTTTCAATGAACTAATAGAATTGGCAATTCAGTTATTTTAGCTATCTCCTCTGTGTGTGTGTGTATTTTTTTCCCTTCCTTCTTTTCTCCTTTCCCTCATCTCAGTTATTCTTTCCTTTTGAGAAGTTTCTTTCTTTTTCCCAGTATCTGTTGTACCTTTAGGATCTTATTTACCCTTTCAGTTTCTTATGCTAGGGAGACAGTATGATGTTTACATATGGGAGTCTGATTTATTTCACTTATGAGTATGGTCTCAAGTTGCATCCATTTACCTATAAAAGCCTCGAGTTTATCTTTCTTTATAGCTGAGTAGTACTCCATTATATAAAAATACCACATCTTTTTTTATCTATTCCTCGGTTGATGGGCATTTGAGTTGTTTCCAAGATTTGACTATTACAAATTGTGCTGCTATAAACATGGATGTACATTTATCACTGTGGTATGATGTTTTCAGTTCTTCTGGAAAAATAGCCAGAAGGGGAATAGTTGCGTCAAATGGGATCTTTAATCCTAGTTTTTTAAGGAATCACCGCACTCACTTACACAGTGGTTGCACCAGTCTATACTCCCACCAGTAATGGAGAAGGGTTCCTTTTTACCCACAGCCCCACCAGCATTTGTTTTTGGATGATTTTTTGATGACAGCCATTCTTTCCAGTGTGAAATGGAAATTCAGTGTAGTTTTAATCTGCATTTCTTGAATGATCGATGATGTTGAACACTTTTTCATATATTTGTTTTCCCTTTTTATTTCCTCATCTGAGAAGTGTGTATTCATCTCAGATGCTCATTTTTGGATTGGGTGTTTGAATTTTGAGGATCTGATTTTTTAAAATTTTTAATATTTCTTAATATTTTTTAATTCTTAATATTTTTAATTCTTAATATTCTTATTATTTAATTCTTAATTCTATTTAGATAGAAAACTTTTGTCTGAGGGACAATTAGGTAAAATTTTTTCCTACTCTGTGGGTTGTCTTTTCATTCTGTTGGTGATTTCTTTTGATGTGCAAAAGCTTTTTAATAAGATGAGATCCCAGTTGCTGATTCTTTGAAGTGTTTCCTAAGCAGTTCATTTTTTGTTCATGAACTCTCTACCTACCCCTATGTCTTCATGATTTCTACCTACTTTGTACTCCAGTTGATTTAGTGTTTCTGTTTTAATATTTACATCCTCGATACATTTTGACTTTAGTTTAGTGCATAGTGATAGGCATGGGTCTAGCTTTAGTTTTCAGCATGTGAAAAGCCAGTTTTTCCAGCACCATTTATGAAAAATGCTATCTCTCTTCCAGTGTACATCTTTGACTCCTTTGTAAAAGATAAGGTGACTGTGTTTGTAGTTCTATTCTGTTCCATTAAGTCTCAAAAAAATCCCTCTGCTTTTTTTTTTTCCAGTATCAGGTTAATTTTATCACAATAGCTTTATAGTATAATTTCAAGTCAGGGATTGTGATGCCTCCTGCCTTGCCTTTGTTGCCCAGGATTGCCTTTGCTATTCTAGGTCTCTTCTGGTTCCAGATGAATTTTAGGAATGTTTACTCTACTTCTGTGAGGTATGCTAATGGTATTTTGATTGGGATTGCACTTGGTCTGTGTAACAATTTTGGGAGTATGGCCATTTTCTTTTCTTTTTTCTTTATTTTTTTGCGGCACTGGGGATCGAACTCACAGCCTCACGCCTGCCAGACAGGTGCTTAAGCCACTGAGCCAAACGCCCAGCCCTAGTTTTTTGAGGCAGGGTGGCACTATGTAGCTCAAGCTGGCCTTGCGCTCGTGTTGTAGCCCAAGCCGGCCTTGAACTCACAAAGTTCCACCTACCTCAGCCTCCCGAGTGCTGAGTGCTGGGATTAAAGGCGTGAGCCACCACGCCCGGCTAGTATGGTCATTTTCACCATGTTGGTTCTTCCTATCTATGAGTAAGGGTTATCTTTCCATTTTCTGATACCCTCTTTGATCTCCTTTTCCAGAATACTGTAATTTTTAATATTTAGATCCTTTACTTCTTTTGTTAGACTGATTCCTAAGTGTTTTTCTTTTTCTTGGACGCTATTGTGAAAGGTGTGGTTTCCCTAATTTCTCTCTCAGTGAGTTTATTGCTTGTGTACAGGAATGCTATTGATTTTTGAGTGTTGACTTTGTAGCCAGCTACGTTACTGAATTTGGTTATTAAATCTAAAAGTCTTTTGGTGGTCTTCTTTGTAGCATATTGTGTCATCTGTGAATAATGATGGTTTAACTTCTTCCATTCTTGTCCTTACACCTTGTATTTCTCTATCTAATTGCTCTGGATAATGTTTCCAGAACTGTATTGAATAGGAGTAGTACCAGTGGATATCCTTGTCTTGTTCCTGATTTTAGAATGAAAGCTTTCCGTTTTTGTCCATTTGGTTTGATGCTTTCTGTTTGTTGATTTTTATCAGATAGAGGTAAAGACCATAGATGGCTTTTATCAGATTGAGGTAAAGACCATTTATTACAATTTTCTGTAAATTTTTTTTTAACATGAATGAGCATTGGACTTTATCAAAAGTTTTTTCTGCATCTATTGAGATGATCATGTGATTTTTGTCTTTGGCTCTGTTGATATGGTGTATTACATTTATTGATATGCATATATTGAACCATCTTCGCATTCCTGGAATAAATCCCACTTGGTCATGGTGTATAACCTTCTTGATGACTGGCTGCATTCTGTTTGTTAGTATCTAATTGAGTTTTTCATCTTTGTTCATTAGGGAGATTGACCTATAGTTCCCTCTTTTGGTTGAGTCTTTCTCTAGTTTTGGTATCAGGGTAATACTTGCCTCCAGGAATGAGATAGGGAATATTGCCTCCCTTTCAATTTCATTAAAGAGTTTGAGAAGTATTAGTGTTAAATCTTCTCTAAATTTCTTGTAGAATTCAGCTGTGAATCCATCAGGACCTGGGCTTTGCTTTGTTGGTAAGTTAAGTTTTCTTTTTTTTTTTTTTTCACCAGAGATGGAACTCACAACCTCATGCCTGCCAGGCAGGTGCTTAGGCCACTGAGCTAAGTCCCTGGCTGTTGGTAAGTTTTTAATTACATTTTCAAATTCAGTCACTGATATTGGGTTAATCAGAATCTTTATATCTTCTGGATTCAGCTTCACATGTTTCTAGGAATCTGTCTATTTCTTTTGTGTTTTTCATCTTCTGAGAGTAAAGATTTTCTTGATCCTAGTGGACCATAGAGGAGTAATCTCCAAAGTCTGAGGTACTGATTACAGAAAGCGTGTCTTTTTAAGAAAATTTTATTTTTTGCCAGGCATGGTGGTGCATGCCTTTAATCCCAGCATTCAGGAGGCTGAGGTAGGAGGAGCATTGTGAGTTCAAGGCCGGTTTGGGTTACAATGTGAGTGCAAGGCCAGCCTGAGCTACACAGTGTGACACTGTCTCAAAAAACTAGGTCCAGGAGTTTGACTCAGTAGCTAAAGCGCTTGCCTAAAAAATAAACAAATATATAAAAATTTATTTTAAGGAGAATAAAACCAAACCAAACAAAAAGAATATAGCCAATCAAAACAATACAGTGAAAGCGATAGATAACTTTAAAATAGAATAAAAAGAAATCAATAATGGCTTTCATAATGCAGCTTGTTATCTTCAAAATTGCAGCCCAAACCATCAGACATAATAAAATCAAACAAAACAGAACAGAATAAAAATAACCAAAGCAGAACATTAAATAAAACAAAACAATAAAATGGAATAAAACAAAATGGTGAGAATATTGGATTTCAAAACCAAGACAGAAGGAAAACTCCCATAGTTGCTATATTGCATATTGTTATCTTCTAAATAGATGCTCAGTTTTAGGCTTGCAAAGTCAACCAAACAATAGAAACATCAAGTTGTTTTTGCACCTCAGTTGCTATCAACCCAGTCTGTGTTCCTCCAGATCATCCTGTTACTTACTGGGGTAGTGTTCTTTTGTCCCAGCTGCGTGCTGCTTGGCACGTGGGAAGGGTGAATTGGCTTCTTGTTTTTCTTCTCAGGCTCCACGTGGCTGCTGCTGGCTCATGGGAAGGGTGAATTGCCTTCTTGTTTCACCTCCCAGGTCCCACATGGCTGCCGAGAGTAAAGATTTTCAAAGTAGGCATTGGTGATCTTTTGAATTTCCACAGACTCTGTAGTGATTTTACCCTTTTCATTCCTTATTGCATGAATTTCAGTTTTTTTCCTTCCTTTTTTTGGATAAGGTTGACTGAGGTTTTATCAGTTTTATTTATTCTTTCAAAGAACCAACTCTTCATTAAATTTTTTGTATTGTTTTCTTAGTCTCAACTGCATTAAATTCTGCTGTGATCTTTATAATTTCCTTCTTCCTTTTGACTTTGGGCTTAAGTTGCTGTTCATTTTCTAGAAGCTTGAAGTGCAACATTAGGTTGTTTATTTGTGTTCTGTTTTCCTGCTGTGTGAATTCACCACTATAAATTTCCCTCTGAGGACTGCTTTCATTGCAACCCACAGGTTCTGGTAAATTGTATTTGCATTTTTGTTTGATTGTGGGTATTTCTTAGTTTCTTCTTTAATTTCACCTGTGACTCATTAGTTGTTCAGGAGGGTGTTGTTTAATTTCCATGTTGTTATGGAGTTTTCATGATTTCTTTTGTCATTAATTTCCAATTTCATTGCACTATGGTCAGATAATATGCATGGGATAATTTCAATTCCTTTGCATTTACTTCAGCATGTTCTATGGGTTAGTATATGGTCTGTTTTAGAGAAAATCCTATGTGAAGTTGAATATTTTGATGTTGGGTGAAACACTCTGTTAAAGTCTACTCAGTCCATTTGTTCACAAGTTTGGTTCAGTTTTGTTATTTTTTTTGCTAACTTTTTGTCTGGTTTATCTATCTCTTTGTGATAATGAGGCGTTAAGGTCCCCCATTATAATTGTGTTGTTGCTCATTTGATTTTTCATGTCTATTAATATTTATCATATATAGTTGGGTGCTCCCATATTTGGTATATACATATTTATGATTGTTATCTCTTTCTCTTCAAATTTTCCCCTAGCAAGTATGTAGTGACTTTCTTTATCTCTTTCAATCATTCAGAATCAATGAAGTTCACACTGTCTGCAAACACAATAGCTACCCTTGTTTTTTTCTGGGTTCCTGTCACATGAAAGATTGTTTTCTATCCTTTGACTTTCAGTCTATGAATTTCTTTTTAAGTTAATGTGTTTCTTGTATACAGCATATTGTTGCATCTTGTTTCTTGATCCATTCTACCAATCTGTTTCTTTTTATTATTGAATTGAGGCCATTTACATTAATGGTTATGACTGATATGTATTGACTAGTCTTTATCACGGTATTTTCCTGCTGTTGGTTCCCCACTTTTCCACTTTATTTAATTGCTTGCCCTGTCTGGTGTTTTTTTTTCTGTTGTTCTTGCAATTGTGGTCATTTTTATCTCTTTCTAGAATATCTTTCAGTACTCTTTGTATGTTTGGTCTAGTGATCACGAATTTCTTCAGCTGTTCTTTGTTGTGGAAGTATCTTATATCTCCATGAATTTTGAAAGACAGTTTTACAGTGTACATCAATCTGGGTTGGAAGTTGTTTTCTTTCAGGGCTTCTAATACTTCACTCCAAGCTCCTCTTGACTTGATGATTTGTGTTAAGAAGTCTGCCATGATTCTAATGGTCTTTCCTTTATAGGTGATCTGTTTCTTTTCTCTAACAGCTTTTAATATTTTGTTCTTGTGCTGAATTTATAGGATCTTGATTATTATATGTCTGGGTATAGATTTATTTTGGTTATGGCTATTTGGAGTTCTATATGCTTCTTTTTTCTGTATTTCAGATTTTTTTTCCCATCCATGGGAAATTTTCTGCTATTACTTCTGTTAATAGTCTTTTTATGTTATTTGTGTTGGCTCCTACTTTTGTGTTGACACCTATCAGCCTTATATTTTTTTCTTTGTATCATCTTGCAGCTGTTGAATTGTTGTCTCCTGATCCCTTGTTATTTTTAAGAGATCTTTCCTACCATGATTACTAGCTGTAGTTCTGTCTTCAGGGTCTGAAAGTCTATCTTCAGTTTCATTCAAGTGTTTTTTTCTGACTTTCAATGAAATTTTTAATTTCCTGGATATCTCTTTAAATGTTTCATGCATTCCTGTTCTTCCCTATATTGGTCATTCAAGGTTTCCCTCATTTTCCTATGCTGCTCTATTTTTTTAAATCTATGTCTTCTTTAGATATGATCAGCAATTCTTTCATTATGGTTGCTATTTCTTATTTTACCTGAGAGATTGTATCTGATTTGATTTCCTTTACAGCTTCATGAAATTGTTTCTTTTTTTACTTCAGCTGCTATCATTTTGGAAATTTCAGGTATGTAACTTCCAATTTCTTCAATGTCTATGTCTCCTGAACTTCTGGGTAGGTTGGAGGTCTGAGATTACATTTTACTCCTTCATCTTGATATCTTCTATTTCAAAAAATTTTTTATTTTGTTTTATGTGATTATCCATGTGGATTTTGGTGACAGCTTGCAATATCACTAGTATCAAGGCCTTTTTTCCAAAAGTGTGTTCTTCAGGGCTATCATCTGGGTGTAGGAGATTCTTGGTTTGTGTCTATTCCAAGATCCTACCTTCCCAACTAATTGAGAGTGGAATGTTGGTTTCTATTTGGCTCAATCCCCAGTTTTGTGCTGCTGGGCTGTGGTGAGGTTATTATGCCAGAGCTTTCCAATATTGTTACACAAAGGAGAACAACTGATTATAACAGATATGACATCCTGGCTGCAGTAATAAAATTAGCAATAATGATAGCATCAAACACAGCTTAGAAGTTGACAAACTGTGGTAAATACTGATTTTGTACTTTGGACATAGGAATAAAGTCTATAGTTATATAATAGAATCAACCGTAATTTAGGGGTTTGTATGCAAAGTGTTTCCCTTGCTTAGAGTGGATTACCCTAGGTCCCTCTGGACAAGCTGGTTGCTAAGTCTCTGGTGCTTTCTACACTGGCTGCCCTTGCTACAGTGTAGGGGAATGGGCCAGGCACCTGGGTTCCTCTGGACCAAGGTTCCCAGGGTGACAGAGAGGTAATGAGTTGGTATCTTATTTTAATTGCATTGTTTTTTTCTTTCTTGGTGGCATATAATTGATATCTTTGGATGTGATGAAATATAAAGCACTTTTAATATTCCTTGTCCACAGACCCTTTTTTTCCTCTAGAAATATCTCCTAGAACTATCATTCTGTAGACTATAATAATGATAATACATAGAATGTACAACTAGCCAGCAACTATTTAACTATTTCAACTATATTAGCTAAATGCTCATGTGTAAACCATCTTACAAGATTAAAACTATTTTTGTCCCCCTGTTATACCTGAGAAAACTGAGGTACATAGAGATTAAAGAACTTGCCTAAACTCACACAACTAGTGTGGTACAGCCAGGAATCAAACTCAGGCTCCAGAGTATGGTTCTCTACTGCATAGTTTGGGAAACACTATTCTAGCCACAAATTTGACCGGGGAGCTGCAAATCTGACACAGGGTTAAAAAATGAAGAATTGTCGTAACCTCCACTGCTTCTTGGAACATCCAGCAGGAATTTCCAGGAAAAATAAAGATTTCCTTGCTCTTTTTTATATTCTGAATGCATCATTACCCTGTGTGGATGCCCAAATGATCTGCACTCCCTCCAGTTTAGGAAGATTAAGACAAGAAGTCACTTTCAGTGGAAGATTTAAGCCTCATAAGTTTAATTTGATTAAACACACTGGATAAACATCAGCCCAGTTCAAACACTATTTGAATGTTGTGGAAGGCTCCATTGTCTTATGGGTTGTTGCTTCAGTGAAAGGGAAGTTATTTCTTTTCTTTTTTTTTACACAAAGTGAGGGTGGATTATAAAAATTAGACTGATTTGTGTTGTTCTTCCCATCTTTGACTCACTATTTGTGAGACAAATTTCAGTGAGCCAGATGGACTTGCTGAGAGAAGTAACAATCTTCTATTAGCTCAGCCCCTAGGGAAGAAGCAGGTGACAGAAAGATTTAGATAGGAAAATGAACCTGAGAACAAAAGGTAGTGTCACCGCTTGGAGCCACAGTACTGTTCAGATTCTTACGGCTCAAGTTTCCCAGGCAAGTGACCCATGAGGATGATTCTGCCTGCTCTGTTTCCCTAAGAGGTTTTAAACTTTGCAACAGGGTTTCTCCACATGAGTTGCTTTTTGGGATTTGTTTGGCCTGCCTGAAATATATCTGGTCCTATAAAATCTGCAGGTGAATACAATTATGACAGTTAAAGAAATGATACTTTCTGGGAGACAAGACTCTGTTCAATTGCTATTTACCTCTGCCAGATGGAGAAGAAAGGGAGATGACTCATAGTCCAGTCCTGTGGGATCAGTGAAAGTCTTGATTACACCTTGGTTCCAGGATGTTTTGTGGATCAAATTTATAGACTCCAGAAGCATTGTAATACTTATTCATACACCAGGATTTAACTTGTGTACAGGCTTTTATGAGAGAGAACATATAGATGTTGGGTCAAGGATACACAGGTTTTTTTCCTGTTCCTCACCTAAGGTAAATTTAAATAAAATATATGAATTCCAGTTTATTATATGACTTGTAGCTCCAAAGAAATCAGATTGGTGATGGGTGTCTTTATGGCAGCTATTGAAATAAAAACAAAAGTGAAATGACAATTCCCAGGCTAAGACAAAGGT
The DNA here is from genome assembly GCA_004363535.1 of Dasyprocta punctata. Taxonomy (NCBI): domain Eukaryota; kingdom Metazoa; phylum Chordata; class Mammalia; order Rodentia; family Dasyproctidae; genus Dasyprocta; species Dasyprocta punctata. The sequence continues at coordinate 35,418 of RJWM01018619.1, forward strand.
AACACACAGAAAGTTCCAGTGTGTTAAAATAAGTCATCCTTGTATACCATAGCCACATTATACATGTATTATGGTGTAGCAGATTTGGTCATAAAATTTTGACAAGGTTCATTACTCTAAGTTTATAAATTAAGCTTCTGGGCTTAACAATCAGAGGCACTCTTTGTTGTGGAAAGCTGCAAACTAGAGGATACTTGATAAGAAAGTGCTAGAAAAAGCCCAGCTGTTAGTGATTATCATGTTTCTTTTGAACATAGTGTACGGGGTGGGTGGGGGTCTGAGGAGATTAAAAACCATGGTTACCTTGGCGCATACCTGATCTCAGGGGAACTGACTGACTTTCTCTTACGACGTAATGTGTGCTTCCTGTGACTTCTCTGCTTAATCTGGCAGGCTGCCTTTGGAATCTGTAGTGCCTTAAGTCTTGCTTAGCAGCACTGGATAACTGAAGCCATGAAGACAGAATAGATGCTGGGGGCAACACAGCTAATCATGTAGTTGAGTGTCAGGCAAGAATGTGTGTGACAGGTAAAACATCTCCTCACCCAAATAGTTTGCTGGAGGCAGAATGACATAGAAAACTACTGTTTTAAATCTATGTTGTGTCATTAATATAATCAAATCTGAGGGCTTCCACTCATATGGATATCATCTGAGCATAGAAAACATGTATTTGAATACCGGTGAATTAGAGAAACATAAATTATGCAATGTTTCACAATATCAATTTCATTTTCAAAAACATCAGTACTGTAAGGAGAGAGAACCATTTCAAGAACTTTTAAACTAGATTTGCAAAACTTCCATGAGGCAACTGAGGACAGCCACCTTGGAGGGCTGGCCTTTCACCAGGCAGAGTTTGCCGAGGTAACAGGCCACTGTTTGTCACTGTTCATCTGAGCCAAGAGGTACACATTCCTACTTAGGTCACAAGAAAATGACAGATTTGTTCAACTCTGAGGCTTACCACCTCAGGTTCTTGCTGGAGTCTGGCTGCAGTCACTTCACACAAGGCACTGATGAGTGCTGGGACACGAGTCCAGCTTTGGGGCTGTTGCTCTGAATGTTGAAGTGCAGGCAGCTCAGTCCCTTCACACTCCTTCCAGAACAGTGAGGATGCAGAGCTCAGGTAGGTGCAGACAAGCTACCGTTTGTAGGGAATACCTGGCTGATTTTAAAGCAGGCACCTATTCATATGCTGCTTCATTATTTGTGCATATTCAAGGCAACGAAGAGAAGCACGTGACTTTCAGAGCGTGCTATGTTACATGTGTTTCATGGATGGGTGATTGCCAATTTATAGGATTGCTTATTGCCTAATGGACTGATGGTTGTGGCTGGGTGAGCTCGCAAAGACATTCTAGTAATCTCACCTATAAATAGAGAGGGCAGGGGAACTAGCTTTTTTCTTTTTTAGGTTTCTTCTGTGATTCATTTAGAATTTGGGAAATAAAGAAATGATAGGAAACTCTTTTAAAATATGTGATGCTCTAATCTTTTCCCCTCCCACTCCAAAAATACAGATATTTTATATCCCAGAAGTGAGGGTGAGTCCTTGGATTATTTCCCCTTGGAGAAGGAGTCAATGATTTTTTACAGCATTTTAAAATAGTCTTTATTGATTATATTTTACATTATTTCACATGACTGCATATACAAAGATTACTCTGGATCAATGACCAATTACAGACAAGTTACTTGATCTTTTTGTGCCTCAATTTTCTCAATTGGAAAATGTGGATAATTTCTATTTTATAGAATTATTGTGAGAATTAAGCAAATTAACATATGCAAAATTCCCCAGAAGAGTAATCAACATATAGTATCATCTATATTATTATTGCCAAAGTTTTCAATGTCTTTTCCACATATTCATGGCTTTTCTAGGTGTAGTGTAGGGAAAGATTAAGCAGGGCCCTGAAGTTTAGAAAACATCACAGACTTTTAGGATTGCATAATCTAATGTACACAAAAATTATTTACATACTGAAACTACCTGGAGATATGTTATGCTAATATGCTATGATATGTCATTGAGATCAAGTGTTGATTGAAGGTGCTGTAATAATAGAAAGAATGAGGGCAAGTTGATATGTATACCATGGGGAGAAAGCTGAGATTGAGCTGGAATGAAGAACAGGTAGATTAAGATAGGCAGAGAAAAGTGAGGAGGACGATTTAGATGATAACAGCATGCAAGAAAACAGAGAGGCCAGACAGTGTGAGATGGCCCAGGGCCAGTGGGGAGACAGAGATGCCAACCTGAAAGGAAATTCAATAGGGCCATATTATAGAAGTTCTAGAAATCCTTCTACCTGGAGGATGTTTCACTTGATGGCAACGAACCAACGAATACTGAAGGTTTTTGAGTGGAGGAAAGAACAATAATTGGGACTGAAGATTTCCAGTGTTGGGGTGGAGAGGGCTGAGTGTATGGAGACTCACAGACTGACAGCAATGTTGTTTTGGCTGTCCCAGTGTGTGGAGCTGAGGACCACCCTGGGTGTACCAGAGGGATGAAAAGGAAATAAAGCATTTTAAGTGCCATCGCAAAGAAAGAATTAGTCGAAAATTAGACTTGTCTGCCAACTGGTGTCATAAAGGAACTGCAGTAGAGAGCAAGTAAAAGATACTACAGATTTTTCACATCTGTGCATGAGACCACTAGAGACACTGTGGAAAGATGGGAGAGAATTGACGGAAGGGGGAAGGAAGCTAATGAGGCATTTGGTGTTGTATAAACCGAGTTTGTGGTGATTGTATGATCTCAAGTAATGACAGCAAACACTTGTTGTATACTCTGTGCTGGGCACTGTGTGTTTTACACATACAACTCACTCATCCCCTAAGAACTGCTTCAGATAGCTGCTTAATATTATTTCCCCACTTTACAAAGGATGAGAGATTAAATATTCTTCTAAATTTATACTGTTCAGCTGGGTTCGTTGAAACTCAGGCCATTTGAATCCAGGGCTTAGTGCAGACCACTGCTTTGCTTGTCTACCTCTCAGAAGTCCAGACTCTGACAGGAAGTGATGGCAGACAGTTAAGGGCTCATGGTACAGAGGTATTGATAGCAGTTATGGGAATGGAGAAACTTTTAGAGGGAAGAAGCATGAAGACAGAAGAGCAGGTATTTGGAAATGAATCCTGGGGAGCCCACAGTGAGAAGTCAACTATAGGGAACCGTGCAGAGCCCCAGTGAGGGGTAAGGAGACCAGAAAGGAGTCCAAAGGCTGTGCCTTGAAGGGACTGGTACGGTGCAGGGCCTAGAGATGGAAATCAGAGGTGAGGAGTGCAATCTTCATCCAGGACTGATGGGGGAAGTGGCTAAGTTTTGTCAGGGAAATGAAGAAAGACTAGCATGACTAAGTGAAGGTTTTAGTATTTTTACCCTGCCAATGAAAAAGACTTATGACCCAAGAAGCTAGAGAAAAAAAGGGAGAATGGACTGTGGAAAAGAAAAGCATAACTATGGAGAAATTGTATTGTAGCTGGGTGCAGTGATACTTACCTGTAATCCCAGCTACTTGGGATGCTGAGGCAGGAAGATCCCAATTTCAAGGACAGCCTGGGCAATTTAGTGAGACTCTGGCATTGAATTCATTAGCAAGTCTTGTCTGCTCTGACATCGCTTCTCAACAACTGGATAACTTCTCCACTGATACTACCCTACTTTCAGCTACTAAGAAAGTTTGCCTGGATTGAAGGGGGGCCCAAGGGGCATCCTTGCTCTCACCCTCACCTGTATGGTCTACTTTCCTCACAGAGCCAAGGGCACTTCTTTAACAATACAGACTGCATCACAAAACAAAACAAAACAAAACAAAACAAAACAAAAAACCACAGGAATATACAGCTTAGAGTTAGAGCCCTGGCCTAGTATACATGAGTTTCTGTGTTTTATTCCTAGTTTAAAAAACTCCCTAGGAATTATGAAAGGAGAGAATCACTGGCTTCTTCTCTAGTTGTGAGGAGAAGACTTGTATAATGGACCTTATAATCTGGTCACTCATATTAACTTAAGACAGATGATTTGGAGTCTGTAAATTTTCTCCATAAATTTTTTTATTAGGCAAGGAAACATTTGTATCATCTTTGTTTATATGTCTTTTAGGTAATTCAAAATTAATAAATTAAAATAATACCTCAATTTTTCACTTTGCAACTGGTTTTTCCCTTCCATTCTTCTAATTGTTGAGTTTCATGATTAACTTTTTTTTTTACCTCTCATGTATGGCATTGAATTCATTAGCAAGCCTTGTCTGCTCTGACATCACTTCCCAACAACTGGATAACTTCTCCACTGATACTACCCTACTTTCAGCTACTAAGAAGGTTTGCCTGGATTGAAGGGGGGCCCAGGGGGAATCCCCGCTCTCACCCTCACCTGCATGGTCTACTTTCCTCACAGAGCCAAGGGCACTTCTTTAACAATACAGACTGCATCACAATACTCTAAAGTTTGGAACCCAGATACATTTCTATACATCTCAGGATAAAGTACAAAGTCCTTGCAATGGCCTACAAGGTCATATCCTTAAGGCTCCTGTGCTCCAGCAGTGCTCACACTCTTGAACAACCCAAAGATATTCTCATCCTAGAGCCTTTGCATGTGCAGTTCGCAATTCCTGGATCTATTTATTCAACAAAAGTTTCTTGAGTGCATGCTATGTGCCAGGCACTGTTTTAGATAGCTGGGATACAACAGTCACCAAAGACAATGAACCTTGGCTTTGCTTGCTTAATAACATCACCATCTAACGCATCATGTAATTGTTTCTGTTTACAACCTGCCTCCCCCTATTAGAATCAAGTTCCATAGCAGAGACTTTGCTCATTTTAGTCTCTATTGTAGTTCCAGAATAAGTCTCTGAGGGGCCGGAGATACAGCTCAGAGGCATAGCACCTACATGGCAAACGTGAGGTTGCAGGATGTGAGTTCAATTCCTGGTACCAAAAAAAACCCAACCCCCCCCAAAAAAAAAACCAAACATACCTCTGTCCCTAGAAAGGCCTTTGAATGAACAGATGAATTAGTATGTGTGTTGGGTGAGCACTCTTAATTTGAAAAGTCATGTCTTCAATTCTAGCAAGATTTTTGGGGTTTTTTTGGGTAACTTTTTCTTTACATGTTTTTATTTTTTACTGCTTTATTTCTTTCCTCTTTTTTTCAAACTCCTGTTGTGTCAGATTCTGGATCTTTTCAATGACTGCTGATTTTTATTGTCTTTTAAATAATTTTTTTCTTTTTCAGGTTTC
>RJWM01018620.1:0-23699 GCA_004363535.1 Dasyprocta punctata
GGATTTATACAAAGGAAAAATATGAAATTTAGAATATTAAATGGATATGAGTGTCCACTTTGGTGTATCACAGGGGAAATTAGAAATAGTAACATCAAACTTAAAGGTCATGATTAAGTAATTTACAATGTATCCAGCCAATGAAGTATTATGCAAGCCTCACAATAGATGTTTTGGAACAGTGTTTTGTTTTGGATCATGTTACTTTCTCTTTTTTTTTGTACAGGGAATCAAATTCAGGGCCTTGGATTTGCCAGGCAGGCACTTATGCCACTGAGCTATATCCCCAACCCCTAGTGTTTTGTTTTGTTTTGAAACAAAGTCTTGCTTTGTAGTCCAAGCTGGCCTTGAACTCACTATGTATCCAGACTGGCCTCAAATTTACCCTCTGGGTACCTCAGGCTCCCAAGTGCTAGGATTACAGATGTGCACCACCTGGCCCAGCAATGTAAAAAGTTTTTGTTCCTGTTTTTGAGACAGGATCCCAGTATGTAGTAGTCTAGGCTAGCCTCGAAATTTCTACATAGCACAGGCTCACCTCAGACTTTCTATGTAGCCCAGGCTGCCTTGAACCTATAATTCTCCTGCCTCAGCTTCCCAAGTGCTAGGATCACAGGTGTGCGCCACCATACCTGGCCCAAAGTAAGTGTTTTTAACACCATAAATGCACATACTAGGGTGTGTGTCTGTGTGTGTGCATGTGTGTACAATTTGGTTTGTTTAGCCCTAAATATTTGCATGTTTTATCTAACAACAAAAATTTCTTTCTTTCTTTTTTTTTTGGTACCCAGAATCTAACAAAAAATTTCTTATATTATAATGAAAATCAGGAAATTAATGATGATATGATATCGTTATTTAACCTACAAACATAATCTTTCTCCATTGTCTCTAAAATACCCTCCGCAGCAGAATGGAATAATGGATTTCTTCTACCCCACGATACAATGAAGTGTACTTCACTGCTATGTATCTTTAGTGTCTTCTCATTTGGGACAGTTTCTCACTCTTTTCTTGTCTTTCATGATTTTAGTATTGTTGTGGGGAGCAGCGCTGGGGCTGGGACCCAGGGCCTCATGCATACTGAGCATGCATGTGTTCTGCTGCTCGGCTCCACCCCCGCTTTGGTACTTTTGAACAGTGCAGGCCGGTTCTTCGTGTCACGTCCTTCAGTCTGGCCTTGCCATTCATGCTTCCTTATAGTTAGACTCTGCTTAGGAATTTGTATCAGAATGTGACCGAAGGGCCTTATCAAATCTGGAGGCCTGATGTCTGCTTACTACATTACTGCTGCCGACCCTGATTACTTGATTAAGGTGGTAACTGTCAGGTTTCCCCCATGAAAACGTACATCTTTTCCTCTTATAATTAATAAGGATCTTACAGACAGATACTCTGAGACAACGTCAGTGTTGCGTTTTCATTAATTTGTGTTTGTGTGTGTGTGCTTCTGTGTGTGTATGGTATTGGGGATCGAACCCAGGCCTTAGGCGTGCTATGCACCTTTGCCTCTTGGTTAAATTTTTACCCTCTACTTTTAGAATCCATTGATGATTCTTGTTTGAAACAATTATTACAATGATGGTTACTAAGTGATGAAATTTTAATTTCATCCATTCTTCCTCAGTTATCAGTGGTATCTAATTCTATGAAAGAACTTTACCTTCTCTCCAATTATTTATATATTTAAGTAATTAATTTACTTTGAGACAGGGTCTTGCTATGCAGTTCAGGCTGGCCTTGGGCTCACTTTGTGGCCCAAGCTGGTCTCAAACTTGCAACAATCCTCCTGCCTCAGCCTCCCAAGTGCTGTGATCACAGGAGTGTGCCGCCACGCCTGGCTACCCAATTAATTATTTATATATCATCATGGATGCTGATTCATCTTTGTTTTTATGAGATAACTCTTCCTTTCCTTTCCTATCCTTCCTTTCTTTCTGCAGTAGTAGGTATTAAACCCAGACCTTTTGCACTGAGCTATATCCCCAGCTCTCTTTATTGTTATTATTATTATTTTAAATTTTGAAACAGGATCCCACAAAGTTGCTAAATTGTCCCAGGTTGGACTCAAACTTGCAATCTTTTTGCTCAGCCTCCCAGAGCACAGGAATTATAGGCATGTGCCATCACACCCAGCTACTTATTACTTATCTTTTTATGGACTTTATTTTTCATTATTTATTTTGATGCTCAAACTGTCTCGGGTTGGGCCAGTGGGATCCCCTTCAAGCTGGCTCCTGGATCATTTTATATCACGTCATTATTTTGGGGGGTGGTTTTGTACTGTCAGACATGACAGGCTGTATCAGGATTGTCTTATACTGTCTGGGCCTCTTTCCTAAAAATCAGTCATTTCTCTAAGGAAGTTTTTGTTACTTTAAGTGAATAATAGTATTCAGAAACCAAGATCTGGACAATAAGTATGCTCTTTGCTATACAAGTAGCAGGGACTATAGAAAGGATACGCAGAGACATATTTATAGCCACAGATTTGAGAGCGAGAAAAAAAATTTCAGAGCCGGGACTGAGCCCAGGACCCGCGTGCATTCTACACCAGTGCTTCAGCCGTGAGTTCCAACCCCAGCCCAAACTAGGTTTTAATGCGATACCAAGTGAAAACTACGAAAATGTATGGCAGGCGAAGCTCACTCCCAACTTTGGAAAAGATGGGGGGACAAGATGTACACACATTGACAATCAATGAGGAGCTTTCTCTGCCATCCCAGAGTGTGAGGAATCTGTCAGGCTGAAAGCGGCCAGGAGTGATTAGAAGGAAGCAGAAGCTGAAGGGGACCGGCCCGAAGGAGAAGGAAGGCTCCCGGCCAAGACGTCCCGCGCGCGAGGGGAGGGAGGAGCCAGGGGGGCGAAAGAGCGCCCGGAAAGGCGGGGAAGGAATAGGGGAGCCGCAGGAGCAGCCTGCCCTACACCCCGAGCTTCTCCCTGCGCTCTGAGCGCGCGGGCTGCGGAGTAAGTGCGGGGAGTGATGAGCAAAGGCCGCCCACCGCGGCTGTCAGAATGCGGGAGGAATGACAACCATGCAGGCCTGAGCGATCAGCTGCTGCGGCCGGCTCAGCAGCAGGCCCTGCCCGTCAAGGCAGCAGGCGCGAAGCTCACTACTGTGCGGCCTCCGCCTTCCTTCGCAGCCACAGGCAGCTGTCAGCCCAGAAGACGCGGCAACTGCAGAAGTGCTTACGAGGCCCGGAAAGGCCAGGAGCGAGCCGCGGTGACAGACGGGCTGCAGATCCCGCAGGCCTGCAAAGGCACACCTGAGGAAAGAGTTAACCGAGCAACGAGAAGCAGAAATCCAAACAAACATAAGTCCTCCGAGAGATAAAAAGGAAGAACCTTCCATTCATGAAACAGACATAGCTGGTTGTTTTTTATTTTTTTGAAGAAACAACTGGAGCCTGGCGTGGTGGCGCACGCCTTTAATCCCAGCACTCGGGAGGCTGAGGCAGGAGAATCGCTGTGAGTTTGAGACCAGCCTGGGCTACAAAGTGAGTTCAAGGCCAGCCTGAACTGTATGGTGAGACCCTGTCTCAAAAAATAGGGCCAGGGATTTAGCTCAGTGGCCTAAGCACCTGCCAGGCAGGCTCAAGGTTGTGAGTTCGATCCCCAGTACCAAAAAAACAAATAAACAAAAGAAACAACTGGGAAGGTTTCTTTGTTTTTGTTTTTGTTTTTTGAGACAGGGTTTCACTATGTAGTTCAGGCTGGCCTTGAACTCACTAGGTAGACCAGGCTGCTGGCCTCAAACTCACAGGGACCTTCCTACCTCAGCCTCCTGAGTGCTGGGATTACAGGTGTGTGCCACCATGCCTGCCTGAATAAACAAAACCTAAGGACTCCAGAAAAATCCACGAAAGTAGTGAAAAACAAAATAACAAAAGAAATGATAAAGAACATGAAAATGGAAACTACTAAGGAATAATTGCGATATCCAGAACTATTAAAAAAAGTGAATAAACTCATCCATTAAAATATGAAGATTTTTCATTTTGAATTGTTTATACAGAATATCTACTTTAAAAATTATACAAGAAGAGTGAAAAATTTTTAAACTGCAAGTATTAGCAAAAATATTTTTCATATTGGTAAAAAGGAGAATTTTCCAAACAATTGTAACACCTGTGACATTGAATGCACTTAAAAACATAGCTTTTTTTCTTTCTTTCTTTTTTTTTTTTTGTGGCACCAAGGATCAAACTCACAACCTTGCACATGCCAGACAGGCACTTAAGCCACTGAGCCAAATTCCCAGCCCTAGTTTTTTGAGGCAGGGTCACATTATATAGTTCTAGTGGGCCTTGTGCTCGTGTTGTAGCTCAAGCCAGCCTGGAACTCACAAGCTCCTCCTACCTCAGCCTCCGCAGTGCTGGGATTAAAGGCGTGCGCCACCACCCCCAGCTTTTCTTTTTTTTTTTTTAAACAGAGTCTTGCTGTGTAGTCCAGGCTGGCCTCAAACTCACAGTGATCCTCCTGCCTCAGCCTCTTGAGTGCTGGAATTACAGGCATGTGCTACCATACCCAGCCTATCTAGAGGTTTTAAAACACAGGTCTAGTTGGGCATGGTGGTACATGCTTGTAATTCCATCATTTGGGAGGCCGAAGCAGCAAAATCACCGTGAACTTGAGCCTAGTCTGGACTACAAAGGGAGTTCCAGGCCAACCTCAAGTACAGAGTGAGATCCTGCCTCAAATAGACAAACACAAAGTAGCCAGGCATGATGGCTCACACCTGTGATGCCCATACTCTGGGAGGCAGGGGAATCCCAAGTTTGAGTCCAGTCTGTACAGTTCAGCAAGACCCTGTCTCAAAATAAACTTTAAAAATGCAGAAAAGGGTCAGGGGCAGCAGCTCAGCGTGAAAAGCTCTGTATTTAATCTGCAGTACCGTAAAAAAAAGTTATAAATAATTAATGGGTTGAAGAAAAATGCCAAATTAGAATTGAGCTGGGTAAGGCGGTGCACTGCTGTGGCTCCTAGCGACTCAGGAGGCCGAGGTGGCAGGAGTTGAGATCAGCCTGGACAATGGAGAGAGACCCTGTTAAAAAAAAAAAAAAAAGAAAAAAAAAGAATTCAATGAAGTATGACTCTATGGTGTAGTCACAGTGATTTTCTGAAAAACAAGATGACTTACACATGCTCAGTATAAAAGAAGAAAGCAACGATGAATGAATCAGCTTTTGTTTGGTTTCGTAGGGTTGCCAATTACTACAAAGTGTGTGGTTTATGCCAGAGATTTAGTTTAGTGGCCTAAGCGCCTGCCTGGCAGGCATGAGGTTGTGAGTTCAATTTCCAGTGCCAAAAAAACAACAACAACAAAAAAAAAACAATAACAACAACAACAACAAAAAACAGTGTGTGGTTTAACGCAGCAGAAATTTACTGTCTTAGAGTTTTGGAGGTTACACTGAAATCAACCTGGACATGGTGGTGCGCACATGTAATCCCATCATTTGGGAGGCTGAGGCAGGAGGATTGCCTTGAATTTGAGGTCAGCCCTGGGCTACATAGTGAGTTCAAGGCCAGCCTGGACTACATAGTGAGACTTTGTCTCAAAAAACAAAATTAAAAAATGGAGGGGAAAAGAAGGGAGGAGCAGGGCAGGGGAGGACAGGGGAGGGGAGGAGGCAGCTGAAATCAGCATGTCAGCAAGGCCATGCTCTCTTGGAGGCTCTAGCAGAGGATTCTTCTTTACCTCTTGCTGGTGTCTGGCGGTTGCCAGCAGTCCTGGGTATTCCTCGGTTGCAGACAGCACTCTAATCTCTGCCTCTGTTACAGCTTGTGAGTCTGGCTCTGGGTCCAGTTCCTTTTTCTCATAAGGCTACCAATCCAGTGTGACCTCATTTTAACTTGATTACATCTGTAAAGATCCTCTTTCTAAATAAGATCACATTTACATGTTCAGGATTGATAATAAACTTTGGAAATATTTTTTTTGAGACAGGATCTGGTTATGTAGCCCAGGCTGGCCTCAAATTCCTGGTGATATTCCTGCCTCAGCTTCTCCCATGCTGGGATTACAGGCATGCACCACCACCACAGTCAGCTTTCAAAATATCCATTTTAACCCTGTATGACTTTGAATGAAAAACTGGAGCTGGGGGCAGTAGCACACACCTGTAATTACAGCACTGTAGGAGGCTGAAGCAGGAGGATGGCAAGTTTGAGCCCAGCCAAAGCAATTTAGCAACTTAGTAAAATCCTGTCTTGATTTTAAAAAAAGAGGGCTGGGGAATGTAGCTCAGAGAGAATGCTGTGGGTTAAATCTCCAGTACAAACCAAACAAACACATACTTGGGGAAAAATGCAAAATATAGATAAAGAAGGTAGAATGAAGGAAAATAGAAATGCTGAACTAGAAAGCAATGAAATGCACAGGGCGAGGAAGGTGAGACGGGTAGCAGACATGATTAAAGTATATCATGTGTGTATATGAATCTGCCAGAGTGAAACCCATTAACTTGTATAACCAATATGCACACATGAAAAAGGATATGAAAAAGAAAAAAAGTGATTATTTGAAAAAGAGAAAGACAGAGACAAATTTTGCCAAATTTGATCAAATCAAACGAAGTATAATATGAATGCTACACTTCAAGCAGGTGTCGTTGAAGCCAGAAATCCAGAATCATTCTGTCTTGTGATGGCACTACTTACAACTTGATACTTTGTTTGGGTAAATTAACATCTAGATTAGCAAGACAGTCAAAGTACAAACTACTGATGCAGAAGAGATTTTAAAGTTATAAAAGATTACTGAACAGCATCATGGGCAGATTCTGGGAGATAGGTTGTCTGCCAGGAAGTGTGTTTCCTGGGTCTTTTATGCCCATGAGGGCCCACATAGCCAGCTCCCACACCAAGATGGTTGATGAGCTGTGGTCACATTGTTCCTTCCTACCTTCTCGTCCTCCTATGCAGTAACCTGGAGGTTGCCAGTTGTAAGTAGTGCCATCACAAGATGGAATGATTCTGGATTTCTGGCTTCAACGACACCTGCTTGAAGTGTAGCATTCATATTATACTTTGTGCAAGTTGGGGCTGCTGTGGTCTCTGCTGAGTCACTGAGATTTTGAAGTTACTATATTACATTTCCTTTGACTAATATGGTATATCATTGGGTACATTCTCAGGGATGTCAAGGGCAAGACTGAAAGTTCATTATTCCCTGTCTTCAACATATCAACCCCAGGTGATTAAGACTCCTAAAATATAAAAGAGAAATATTAGAAGGGAAGAGAAAGTATTCTTTTTTTTTTTTCCTGAGACAGGGTCTCATTATGTAGTTCAGGTTGGTCCTGAACTCACTATGTGGCCCAGGCTGGCTTTGAATTTGCAGCACTCTTCCTGCTTCAGCTTCCTGAGGTTTGAGATTATAGGCTTGCACCACCAAGCCCAGGCTGAGAAAGCATTCATTATATACAGATATTTGATTATCTCTCCTAGAAGACCCAAAAGATCTAATGCATAATGACAAAAAAAAAACTTAGAATTAATAGGACCAACATATAAAAATGCATAATCAGAAAACATAATAGTAAACAATATAGTAACAAAAGCTATAAAGTCTCTAGGAATAAACATAGTAAAAGATAAATAAAATCTTTATGGAGGTGATTTTTTTGTTTGGTTTTGGTTTTGGTTTTGAGACAGTGTCTTGTTGTGTGTTTTAGGCTGGCCTTGAACTCACTGTGTAACCCAAAGTGGCCTTGAATTTGCTGTGATCCTCCTGCTTCCAACTCCCCAGTGCTGGGATTACAGGTAGGCACCACCATGTCTGGCTTTATGAAGGTGATTTTATTTATTTATTTATTTTTAAATTTTTTGGCTTTTTGAGACAGGGTCTTGCTATGTAGTCTGGCTGGATTGAGCTCACTCTATAGTCCAGGCTGACCTCAAACTCCTGGTGATCCTCCTGCCTCAGCTTCCCAAATGCTGGGATTACAGTTGTGCATCAGCACACCTAGCTCTAGAGGTGATTTTAAAATTTGTCTGAGCTGGGTGTGGTGGCTCACATCTGTACTGTCAGCATTTGCAAGGCTAAAGCAAGGGAGTCAACAGGAGTTCAAGGCCAGCCCGGACTACATAATGAGTTTTAGGTCAGCTTGTACTATGTATGTAGGAGACCCTGTCTATGCAGTGTAGGCTGGACTTGAACTCACTTTGTATCCCAGGCTGGCCTTGAACTAGCAGGGATCCTCCAGCTTCAGCCTCCTGAGTTCTGGGATTATAGGTGTGCACCACCACACCTGGTTTCATTTTGTGTACTTTTCACACTTTCTAACGTGACACTATGTTACTTTATAATTAGGCATCAAAAATGAGAAAGAAGAATAAGGACATTTAAAAAACCCACTGTCAAACTTGGTCTTTACTCCCTTTTACCCCAAGGAGGCCCTGACATTTAGAAATAATAAAAAAAACACTCCCAAGCACCATTTAATCCTATTACTCTTCTGGACCTCTTACAAACTACAGATGATCCCTTTGGCTCTTTAAAGTAAATCTCCCAAGGTCAGGGGCCGGTGGCCTGCAGAGTGGGGTGAGGCTCCCAGGCCAGTGCTGTCCTCCTGCGCCATCTGGCACCTCTGAATCTCATCGAGGATTTACTGCTTCAGCCAGCCAAAAACCTAATGCTCAGATTCATCTTCTGCAGGAGAGACTATCACTCCCTCTAGGAATACTCCAGGAACCCCCACCCCCACCCCACTCAGGCCTCAGTTTTCTCTGTAAAATGAGGGGTGTGATGTCCCAGGGAATCTGGACATTTCAGGCTCCTAAAACGGCCCGTGTCCCGCCACTTTCCCCAACATCAAGGGCCCTGCTCCTCTCTGCTGGTCCTTCGCACTGCCAGGGAGGTGCTCTCCTATCTTGGTTCTGCAGGAACTCCTCTGCTGGGGGTCTTTGAGCTGTCAGTGGCAATCTGGCGGCCTTGGTTTTTCCACATTAACAAGCAAAGTTTGGGCCCAGCCTGGAGTTTTGCCACATTCTGGGAAGGTAGTGGGGTGAGCAGATCCCTGTATTGAGGTTCTGAGTAAGAACTCCTTCCAGGCAAGGATCTGTTGCTACAGACCCTCTTGAAAACTACCAGACTTAAAGGAGCTTTCCCAAGCTCTTTTCCAGGGCTGATATTTTTGTTTCTCCATGCACCAGAGCCCCGGGTAGGAGCATAAAACGGGAAACTCCGAAGGGCTTGCAGGTCTCGTCCCTGCTGGTCCAGGAGGCCCAGCTCCTGGGATCTAAGCGGTGGTGGAAGCAGGGGCCATCAAAGACTGAGATCTGAGATGCTGGATAAACTCCACCCACGCTTCTGCCTCCTCCCCGCCTCTCCATCACCTAGGCAACCGGGTGGGGCCTTGGTCCCTCTTTCCAGATCCTCCCCGCCCACTCAATCGCCAGCCGCCATTCCCACCTCCAGTCTCTGCCCTCCAGCTCTCTGTGTAGGAGCATCTCCGAGTTCCCTGGGGACTGACTTTTGTGAGCACGGAAACTATATTCCAGGTGGGGCCCCCACTCGCTAAAATAATCCTACTTTGCATGCTGCATTTGCCTGTCTTCCTGCCAGCCGTGTTGTAGGCAAAGGGCCTGACCTCACCAGGGCAGCAGGAGCAGCTTTGAAAGGTCTGACACAGGGGCTTTTTGGAACTGGGGAAAGCAAAAGACAGGACGCTCTGGGGCCCAGAGTGATCTAGAAGGAAGCAATCCGAGGGCTGGGGATGGGAGCCTGGTGGACAGCAGGTCTCAGGGTGGGCACTAGGCCAGCTCTACTCCAGGTGGAAGGGCAGCGAGTTATCTCTGTCCTAAGACGAGGGGCAGGTACCACCCATTTAGTCAGGATGGGAGTTAGGGCTGGACTCAGATAATGATTTAATGAGAGTGTGAATTAGGGAGTTAGGAGGGGCAAGCAGGGGTCTTTGTAGAGGAATCTTGCTGGAATTTGTACCTGCAAATTGCACCAAAAGTTGGTGGTTAAGGGCTAAGCCCATCCTAAATTCAACCATCAGAAGCCCCAGGACTTTGAGCAAGTCCTAGCTACTTGGTATCTTGAAGAATTAAATGCTGCTGGGAGGAGTTTGGTGGACTACAAGGGTCAAATATTAACAACGATGAGAGCTAAGAGAAATTCAGCAGTGTTACACAGTACAGGATCGCCACAGGGTTGCTCTTGGTGGGTGCAGCCCGGCCTTGAACTCACTAGGTAGCCCAGGCTGACCTTGAACTCACGCCCCTGCCTCAGGCTCCTGAGTGTGTGTGCCGTCACACCTTGCTATCCTGTCTTTTGTAAGGAAAATGACAAGTGCTGCTGCAGGTGTAGAACCTGGGACCCCTATGCGTGACTGGTGGCAGTGTTGAGTGGTGGAGCCACTGGGTAGTGATTTCTCAATAACTTACATGCAAGGTCACAGGTCTGGGGATGTAGCCCAGTAGCACAGTGCTTGCCACTCACATCGAGTCCTAGGCTCAGATCCCCACCACAGTGAGGGGAATAAAAGGTAAAAAATAAACCCAAGGGCTGGGCGTGGTGGTGCATGCCTGTAATCTCAGCACTCAGGGAGGTAAGGCAGGAGGATTGAGTTCAAGGCCTGTGTGGCCTACATAGTAAGACCCTGTCTCAAAAAACAAAAAAATAAACCCAGAGTTTCTATACAATTTAGTCATTCTTCTAGGTAAGTACCCAGAAGAATGAAAACAGATGTTCAAACCTGAACACAAATATTCATAAAAGCATTATTCTCTGTAGCAAAAAGGTAGAAACAATTCAAATGCCCATCACCTAATAAATGGATAAATGAACATTATTCAATCCTAAAAAAAAAGCCATAAACAATGAAATATTGGCGTACACTACAACATGAACGAACCTCGTCAGACTCACTGTGCTAAGCGAAAGAGGCCAGACACAAAAGGCCACATACTGTATGATTCCATAGGCGTGGAAAGTAGATCAGCGGTTGTCAGAGGCTGGGAGAGAGGATAATGGGGAGTCACTGCTTAATGGGTGTGAGATTTCCTGTAGGATGATAAAAATGTCCTGGGCCTAGATAATGTTAAATTTGCACCGGGGATTGAACTCACAACCTCATGCCTGCCAGGTAGGCACTTAAGCCACTGAGCCAAACTCCCAGCCCTAATTTTTTGAGGCAGGGTCGCACTATGTAGCTCAGATGGCTCTTGCACTCGAGTTGTAGCCCAAGCCGGCCTTGAACTCACAACGCTCCTCCTACCTAAGCCTCCCGAGTGCTGGGATTGAAGGCGTGCGCCACCACACCTGGCTGATAATGCTAAATTTTTTTTTTTTTTTTTTTGCGGCACCAGGGATTGAACTCACAACCTCACGCCTGCCAGGGCAGGCACTTAAGGCACTGAGCCAAACTCCCAGCCCTGATTTTTTGAGGCAGGGTCGCACTATGTAGCTCAGGCCGGCCTTAGGCTTGCGCCGTAGCCGAAGCCGGCCTCGAACTCACAACGCTCCACCTACCTCAGCCTCCCGAGTGCTGGGATTAAAGGCGTGCGCCACCACGCCCGGCTTGATAATGCTAAATATTATACAACACTGTGAATGTACTCAATGTTACTAATGGTAAATTTTACATTATATGCATTTTATGTATTTATTTTTTGGCTTTTTGAGACAAAGTTTCACCATGCAGTTCAGGCTGGCCTTGAACTCACTTTGTAGCCCAAGCTGGCCTTGAACTCACAGTGATCCTCCTGCCTCAGCCTCCTCGATGCTGAGATTACAGACATGCACCACAAAGCCCAGCTCATTAAGTATATTTTATAGCAATAAAAATGTTTAATGAATTATTTTCCAAAGGAATACTAACTTCTTACTTTTTTCTCTTACGTCCCTCAAAATAATTGTGCTTGTTTTAGTGGGAAAGCTGTTCAAGTATAAACTTACACAAAAAGTCTATCTCTGAAACAGACAGACGTGGAGGTCCCAGAGCAGGGTGCACCTAGGTCCCTTTCACTCCATACGTAGCAGGATGGTTTCTGAGGCGTCTCCCAGCCCTGACCTTCTGGCTCTGACATGTGTAGTCAATGGGTGTGCTTTGAATGCTCTGCTGCACCTGTTGTAATGACACCTGGGCTGGTGCCTATGCCACAATTTAAGTTCTTGTCTAAATCATTTGTGGAATTCTGACCAGAGTCCAAGCTCAGCACTGGATGTCGTCCTTGAAAAGATGGCAAAGTGACCCAGGAGTAAGAAGTCTAAGAATGTCTGGAAAAAGGAGAAAGGGATTGTAGTGTTTTTTTGTTTTTTGATTTTTTTTTTTGAATTGGGGGCTCTGAAGTCACTCTGCCTGGCTTTGATGGCCAGATCCATACTTGATAACCACTGTTATGACTTGTATTTAGATATTCCTCTGCCCAAAGCCTCTTTGGTCATAGGTAGACTTTTTCAGAGGTAGGTGAATCTGGAGTGATCGATTCATGGTGCAATGTTAGGATTAAGGGTGCTAGGATTATGGGTGGGTGATTACTAAATCAGTCCACTGATTGGTTTGCACCACCCTAGTCCTGGTAGCTTGGATACAATATAAAGGACAGAAGGAGGCTTGTCTTGCCCTCTTGCTTGCTTTGCTATCTTCTGCCCACCATGATTGGTTCTCTTCTGCCATGCCACTCTGACTTGGAGCCAGTGAATTATGGACTGAAACCTCTACAAATTGTGAGATAAATAAACTTTTCCTTCTTTCATTTTGGGTGTTGGGTATTTTGTCCCAGCAATGAAAGAAAAGTAACCAAGACAGAATTTAGTACCACGAGTGGGGTCACTGCTGTGACTATACCTGACTGTGTGGTTCCAGAGCCTTTGGAAATGTCTTGTGGGAAGGGTTTGGAAAGGTTCAGAGCTAAAAAAGTAGAGCTGGAATGCTTTAGGTGGTACTTGATGAAAAATTCTGGTCAGAGCTCAGAAGACCAGAATGCTTGTAGAAATTCTGCCAGAAAGACTAGGCTCAGGAGGTTTCTGCTGGGAAGAAGGACTGCACTGGTTGTTGGACTCCAGATGATGTGTGTTATGCCTTGGTAGAGTTTGTCTGCATTTTGTGTGTGTGTGTGTGTGTGTGTGTGTGTGTGTGTGTATCCAGAGACTTTGCCTGAGACTGAGATTAAGGGCAACAGACTAATTAATCTTTGCAGTAGAAATTTCAAGGAAGTCTAATGTTGAAGCATGCCAGCTATTGAGGGCTTTTAGCCAGATCTATGTTGAAAATCAAGAACAGAGAGCCCGGCAGAATGATTTAAAACAGTGTGAGTTTGGCCAGAAAGGAAGAACCAGTAAAGCTGTGAACTACAAAGACAGAGCAGAGATCTTGATTGCTGAGAAGGAACAGGAGAATAGAAAAGATGGCCTGAGGGCATCCCAAGAAGCACTAGGTCTCTACCCTTTACAGCCTCAAAATTGCAAAAGTGAAAGACTTTGCTTTGAGAAGAAAGCCCCAGAGCACCATGTCCCATACTGGTGGCAGCCTAGGGAAGTTGTTCCTCAGGATTTGGCTTACAGGCACTGGACTCCTATAACTAGGAGAGAAGGAACCCTTGCTACTGCTCCAGCTGGTTGTAGCCCTTGGCATCACCCATGTGGTGTTGGTTTTAGGTACATGCAGAATGGAAGTTTTGTGGGGTCAGGAAGTCTTCCACTCAGATTTCAGAAGACGGACTGGGAGGCCAGGCCCAGACTGAGAGGGCAGTGTGTGAAGCTGTGAAGCTGTGAATGTGAAGTTAAAGGTACAGTGAAGACCCTAGAAGTTTGGAGAAGCCAGGAATGTGGATTATCTGAGGAAAACTGTAAGGAGGGAGCAGACCAGGCCCCAGAAAGAAGCCATGGGAGCTACAACCACCAGAAGTGCCATAGGGATGCAGTCACCCAAGCCCTTTGGCGTTTACAACTTGCCACAGATTTAGGGGATGCTGGAAGTGGGTCTATAGGATTTAACATTTGCCCTATTGGATTTTGGACTTGCTTTTGTCCTATTCCTTTGTATCCTCGTTTGTAACTTTTGGAATGGAAATGTGTATCTTATGTCATTGAATGTCAAACACGTTTAACTTTGTTTTCATTTGTACAGGTGCTTACAGCTAAGAGTTTGCCTTACATCTCAGAGAAGATTTTGGACTTGGACTTTTCAGAGATGCTGAAACTGTTAGGATTTTGGTAACTCTTAGAGAGGGACTAAATGCTTTTCTGGTTGGAGGGCTATTCATGAGTATTTTTTGCTTAAAGGCATATAATTTCAGGGGCTGAATGTTATGGATTGCATTTAAATGCCCCCCCAAAGCCTCATGTGGTCATAGGTGGGTTTTTCAGAGGTGGCTGTATGTAGAGTGTGTAATTGATACTAGGATTAAGGGTGGGTGATCACTAAATCAGTCCACTGATTGGTTTGGCACCACCCTAATCCTGGTAGCCTGGAAACAATATAAAGGACAGAAAGAGGCTTATATGCCCTCTTGCTTGTTTTGCAACCTTCTGCCCACCATGAACTGTTCCCTGCCGTGCCACCCTGCCTTGGAGTCAGCTGATTATGGACTGAAACCTCTACACACTGTGAGCTAAATAAACCTTTCCGTCTTTAACTTTGGGTGTTGGGTATTTTGTCTTAGCAATGAGAGAAAGGAACTAAGACAGTTACTTTCTGGAGGTTAAATTACTATTCAGCAGGGATTAACAATACTACATATAGCACTGTGGTTTTGTGAGGATTAAGTGTGTTAATTGGTATAAAATGCTTACAACAATGCCTAGCACGTGGACAACCCTCACTGTCATCTTGTTTTTACCCTAAAGCTCAGTGGTCTTGTGTATCATATGACATAATCCAGTCCATCCTCTGTGAGTGAACAAGCATCTCTTGTCAGGGAGGGTCTGAGAGGTGTTCCTGGCCCATGGCTTGCCCCCCCGAGCTGCTCCCCTGCAGTGCCCACCGTGTGGCTGATGGGGTGTCCTCTCCAGCAGGTCTGCATGGCTCAGCAGCCTGGGCTGTGTATTGCAAACTGTTGTTCTTACCCACTGGTCTTGGAATCAATTAACATATGAGCAGTTACATTTTAAAAAATGAAAACAACAGCACTCGGGAGGCTGAGGTAGGCGGAGCGTTGTGAGTTCGAGGCCGGCTTGGGCTACAACGTGAGCGCAAGGCCGGCCTGAGCTACATAGTGCGACCCTGCCTCAAAAAACTAGGGCCGGGAGTTCAGCTCAGTGGCTTAAGCGCTTGCCCTGGCAGGTGCGAGGTTGTGAGTTTGATCCCTGGTGCCGCAAAAAAAAAAAAAAAAAAAAAAAAAAAAAAAAAAAAAAATGAAAACAAAAAGAATGGAATGCAAAATGATCAGAGTGCATCATAGATAATTAGGGTCAGTGTTGAGAATTGCTTGTTGAAGCTCATGTTTCACTGTTGTGTGTGTGTGTGTGTGCCCATGTATGTGCATCCATGCATTTTGGTGGTGTTGTTGATCCAGGATTTCACTAGGTAGCTCAGACTGGCCTGGATTCACTATGTGGCTGAAGCTGGCCTCGAGCTCATGGTGATCCTCCTGCCTCAGCCTCCCAAGTGCTGGGATTACAGGTGTGTGCCACCACACCTGGCTTACCCACGAATTTCTGACTGAGGACTACAGTAAGGTAATTTTTTTTTTTTTTGTACCAGGGATCAAACTTACAACCTCACACCTGCCAGGTCCCTGAGCTAAATCTCTGGCCCTACTTTTTGAGACAGGGTCTCACTATGCAATTCAGGCTGGCCTTGAACTCACTTTGTAGCCCAGGCTGGTCTCGAACTCACAACGATCATCCTGCCTCGGCCTCCTGAGTGCTGGGATTAAAGGTGTGCGCCACCATGCCTGGCCAGTAAGTAAAGTTTAAAGGCCAGATCTGGAGCACTCAAGGACTCGCCCCGGCTCGCTGTGCACTGAGCTGAGGGAGGCTGCCTGTGTTAGGAAACAGAACTGGTCTAGTAGCGGCATGGAGGGACCTCTGTCAGGCTGTGTCCCCATACCAGGTGGGAGATCTGAAGGGGAGGATGGGTGATCTGACAGCTGAAGGAAGTCAACAGGACTTGGAAGACACTACGACACACACGCACACCATTGAAGTGCTGTATTTTCTGGGCTACATTATTTCTCAGGATTGTTTTGTGGCTCCGGGAAGCCCAGTCTTCCTTTACATTGACAAGGCCATCCCTTCCGGAACTCCTGCTTTCTGGTCCTCTTCCCCACTTCATTCCCTGATGGCACCTGCTCCCCTTGTCCAGCTCCTCCTGGCAGCTCTGGCCCTACGCAGACTCATCTCCCTTTTCTCAGACCCCAACCCTCTGCACAGAAGACAGATGCCTTAGGCACAAACTTGGAGAAGAGGTTTAGACTCTGCAGAGGTCTGTGGTCATTGCCAGGGCCCCGGGCAGGATGCCAGCTTCATGGAAGGGTGTTCTGGGACTTCCCAGCTAGAGATGTGTCTTGAGAGAGACAAAAATTGAATGTAGCCCCGTACAGTGGCATGCACCGTTAACCCCAGCTACTCAGGAGCTTCATCCCAGTCACTGTTTGTTTGTTTTTGCAGTGCTAGGGATTGACTCTTGGTTATCACTCATGATAGGCAAGCACTTTACCACTGAGCTACACCCCAGTCCTTTTTAAATTTTATTTTGAAACAGGAGTCTTGGCCGTGCATGGTGGCACACATCTGTAATCCCAGCATTTGGGGCAGGAGGATTGCCAGGAGTTCTGTGGTTTCGAGGCCAGCCTGAACTACACATCGAGAACTTGTCTCAAAAACAACAAGAAAAACAAATCTGAAAAAGCAGAAGTCTTATAAGTTGTCCAGGCTGGCCTTGAATTTATCTTCCTACCTCTGACTCCTGAGTAGCAGGACTACAGGTATGTGCCACCAACCCCAGCAGACACTCAGTTTTTAAGTACTACCGGTGTGTTTCAGAGTGGATTCCTGAGATGGGAGGCCTTATGCCTCATCCTGATGGCATTCTGCGTGTTGCAAAGGTTGATGGCACTCTGGCTTCAAGTTGCCGTAAGCACAGTCCATCTGTGCCTAAGTCAGTTCAGGTCAGTAAATTCCATGTTCCTCACCTGCAAAGTGCTTCCGAAAGTAGTATTCCATATTGGAGACTGAGAGCAAACACTACAGCAACATGGCCAAGCACCGCCAGCAAAATAGCCAAGCAACGGATTGATCAGCATCCTTACAGGGATACCACGGTGGATAACTCATCTGAAAATTACTGCCAACACCTAAATCTAAACCTTCCAACTTCAATTATGCTGAGAAAAAAGTAAACAGAGACTTGCAAGACCTCTCCTTCTGCTTCCCAGATTAAACAGCTCTTATCAGTTCATTCTGCGCCCATCCTTACTGTTTTCTTTGAGTTTACATGGATGTTATGCTTCTTTTTTTATTTTTATTTTTTTGGTACTGGGGATTGAACTCACAACCTTGCGCCTGCCAGGCAGGCACTTATGCCACTGAGCTACATCCCTGACCCTATTTTTTGAGACAGGGTCTCACTATGCAATTCAGGCTATCCTTGAACTCCCTTTGTAGCCCAGGCTGGTCTTGAACTCACAACGATCCTCCTGCCTCAGCCTCCCAAGTGTTACGCTACTTCTTCATGCTTAAAAAAAAAAAATAGAAACTCAATCTTTCCTCTTGAGAGCACACCCACTGTCCTGACTGCAAAGCCATTCTCTCTCTCTCTCTCTCTCTCTTTTTTTTTTTTTGTCTTTTTGAGATAGGGTCTCGCTATGCAGTTCAGGCTGGCCTTGGGCTCACTTTGTAGCCCAGGCTGTGCAAACCCATTCTTGCAATAATAGCATTAATCTATGAAGGCAGACCTTCATGCCCGATCATCTCTGAGGATTTGCTTCTCGACTCTGCATTGAAGATTACACTTTTAATGCATGAACTTTGGGGGATACATTTAAACCTGGCATTATCTAATTTTCCCACTTGCTTTTTCCATTTCCTGGATCCCGAACATCTTTATAGGTTACTCTATGGGGGTCCTCATTTTTTGTATCTGCTGCCCGAACAGATGTGCCGTGCAGGGCTGGTTTACACACGCCTTCCTGATGAGCCTTGATGCTGTCTCCACTTCGGCTATTATGCAGCAGAGCTACAAAGCAAATCTCCCCTGTGCCTCTTTGCATGCCCAGGAGGTGTCTGTTAGCTGGATTTCTAGAAGTGGATCTGCTGGGCCAGAGAGCATGACACATGCTCACTGTGACAGACACCACCAAACGATATTCCTCACCTGCTAACACTGCCATGTGTGCTGTTCTTTGTAGGGTATCACCTGTCATTCTAGTGTTTTCTAATGTCATGGAGCGGTGGCAGAAGTATCACAGTGCTTTATGTTGCATTTCTTTGACTTAAGTAAGGTCGGTCATTGTTATGTCTCCTGGAGGTTTGCCTTTTGTCCTCTGTGAATTGCCCACTTAAACTCCAACCCATTTTTCTGTTGCATTGGAGCTCTATATTTTTCTCTTTTCTTTTTTCTTTTTGGTACCAGGGCTTGAACTCACAGTCTCATGCCTGCCAGGCAGGCGCTTACGCCACTGAGCTAAATCCCTGGCCCTATTTTTTGAGACAGGGTCTCACTATGCAGTTCAGGCTATCCTTGAACTCACTTTGTAGCCCAGGTTGGTCTCAAACTCACAACAGTCCTCTTCCCTCAGCCTCCTGAGTGCTGGGATTAAAGGCTACGTTTTTCTTATTAAACTGTTGTGCGTTCTTCATAAGGAGGGACGTTTCCCTTTCATTTCATGAGCTGCAGATATCTTTGTCCACTCTGCAATCTACCTTCTCCGTCGGCTTATGGGGGCTTTTGCCATTCTGAGTTTTAGATATTTCATGTAGTGTGTTCATTTCTCCCTCATGCCTTCTGATTTGCCCTCTGCTTCAGAAAGCCCTTCTTTTCTGACTTTTCTTAGCCCACTGCTATGTTTTCCATCAGCCCGAGAGACAATTGGCAGTGGATGCCCGCACTGAGCCCTGCTCAGGCTCTTCCTTATCTCTGCTGAGTATTACACTGTATCAGGCGAGCGCACAGAACAGAAGAGCTGGGGAGGTGAGGAGGTGAGAGGGTAGCAGAGGCCGTGGGTGGGAGTCAGTGGAGCCCAACAGTGCACAAAACAAAGATGTGGAAAAGGAGTCGCATGATCTTGAACCGAGCACCTAAGAGCCACGCCAGCTGGTATTCTGAGTAGAATTTTTAAAGCGACTAGCATCTTGGAAATAAATTCCATCTAATTTTTTTTTTCAAAACCCATTTCATTCTTCGTTAAGTGTTGCACAGTGCCTAGTCCTCACGCCTGAGAAGCCATATAAAAACCTCTTGCCAGACTCAAAAGAAATTGGAAAGTCAGACCTCAGCTGAAAAGTATGTCTCCTCCTCAGCGATTTTTAATATGCATTCTAGGCTCCATAGATCAAATGCTTAAAAAAAAGAATTCAAGAAAAGATGGATACTCTAGTTAGAATGAGTCTGAGTTCTTTATCTCTTTAGTTCATTTCTTAAAGAAAAAGCCCACACAACCATATATATGGGGTGGGGGAGGGGCACCTAACCAGCACCAGCTCTGTGTCCTTGTAACAGCTCAAAGGTCAGCAGGGCCTGACTTAGGTTGCAGAGGTGGCCGACGTAATGGCAGGTGTGCTAAAGCAAGCGGTGTCACTGAGAGCTCTAAAAGGTTCACTATCACTGGCCTAGGGGGCCATTTGGGTCACTGCAGCCCACACACCTGGAGCAGTGCCCAGCACCTGTCTGTCACCCCGCACTCAGGTCTTCTCCCCCCAGCTGACAAAGCTGTCCCCTGCCTCTACAGCTACATGTGCTGTCAGCTTGCTCCGTCCGCCTCCTCTGCACAGCTGAGGTTCACACCTCTGCCTCCGTCTCCTCAGCATGGGGTGCTCTCTGGAGACTAGCTTCAAACCTCCAAAGACGGGGTGACTGGCTCGGGTACTGTGTCCTTTTGGGGATGTCATACTGGCTGTCAAGCAACAGCTAACTGTTCTTGGGTATCTCCACTGTTCCTGCTCTGGGCTGGGAGATTCAAATGCTCAGCTTTCCTCAGCAGGAGCTCCCCGTGGGTATGAGGGCGGGGAGCGTGAAATAAGCAGCTTTGTGATGCTCGCTCCTCCTACAAGAGTTGACAACTGTCTTTCTAGGTTACAGTAGACTAAAGGAGTTCATGATAGAGAAGGGAAATGGAAGACGAGAAAGCATTTACAATTATAAGCCTGATGCTATCAATTAATCAACATTATTAGTCAGTGGTTTTTTTTTTTTTTTTTTTTTTTTGTACCAGGGATTAAACTCACGACCTTGTACTTGCCAGGCAGGTGTTTACACCACTGAGCTAAATCCCCGGCCCCCATTAGTCATTTTTTAAACAATAAAAATTATTGCAGAGCTATAAGCACTCAAGAAGCTGTTGATTAGGGTCACCAAATGTCAGCGTGAGCCCTGCCCCTCCGGTAAACCCAAACTACCCCCAGGTCAGAGCAATGACTAACGCTGGACGCTCAGGATGCATCTGAGCCCTGGAAATGCTAAGCTGGGTCCTAAAGACTGCTCAGTGGTGAAGCAGAGTTCAAGTTTTTTCTTACTGATCTGTCATCACCCCTTTGTTCCATTGACAAAAGTCACTCACAGGCTGAATAGTACAATCTTGGCGCAGACATCAGGCTTTTAATCGTTTCTCTGTGTCTGTCCCAAACACTCTTGGGACTCAGTTTCGGCACAGGCTCTTGGCATGCATGTCAAGCCTCGATGTCAAAACACACGTTCCTGTTCCCACCCATCATCTTCACGGGTAACCACACCTGCAACTGCTGGTGGAAATACGAGGATCGCCCCAGGCACTTGACAGAGCGAATCCTTTTTTGCTATAGTATTGTGCCCACCTTGAAGATGAGACCCTGGGCAGGCGTCTGTGAAGACCGCTGGCCCACAGAGGAGACTGGGTACCAAAGCCATGAAGAGGTGGCGGCTGGGCTGGGAACCCAAGGGACATTTCCTGACCCAGACTGGTCTGGAAGCTCTGCATGGCTCTGCTCAGGCTTCCTCCTTCCCGTTATCCTTCTTTTTTTTTTTTTTTTTTTTTTTGCGGCACCGGGGATTGAACTCACAACCTCGTGCCTGCCAGGGCAGGCGCTTAAGGCACTGAGCCAAACTCCCGGCCCTGGTTCGGTTTTTTTTTTTTTTTTTTTTTTTTTGAGGCAGGGTCGCACTATGTAGCTCAGGCCGGCCTTGCACCCGCATTGTAGCCCAAGCCGGCCTCGAACTCACAATGCTCCGCTTACCTCAGCCGTTATCCTTCTTTTATAAAGTTGTTTTGGCTGCTGTTGTTGGCTGTGGAACTATCTCTGAGAACCTGCTTTCACATCTTTTAGATATGTACCCACAAGGAGGATTGTTGATTCACCTGGCAGTTCCATGGTTCAGTTTTTGAGCCCTACCCCATCCCATGGTTTTCCATAATGGTTGTACCAACAAACCCTCGTATGTAAGTCTTCTTCTTTTTTTTTTTTTTGTCGGTACCAGGGATCGAACTCACAACCTTACGCCTGCCAAGCAGGCACTGAAGTCACTGAGCCAAACTCCCAGCCCTGTTTTTTTTGAGGCAGGGTTGCACTATGTAGCTCAGGCCGGCCTTGCGCTCTCGTTGTAGCCCAAGCTGGCCTCGAACTCACAACCCTCCTCCTGCCTTAGCCTCCCAAGTGCTGGGATTAAAGGTGTGCGCCACCATGCCTGGCTTGTATATAAGTTTTCTAATTCATATTATTTAGATTGTAAACCGTACATACATATAACCTACTCAATAAAATATACTAAACCAAAATAAAATAAAATCTTTAAGGGAAATACTGAGCATATGAATGTTAAGAACGGATCTTTCTTTGGGTGCTCATTGCCTTTCTGCTTTTAGCTAAGTCAGGATATGTAAAGCACTGTGTTTCTTTGTTGCCTTGGTTGCCTGAAAGCACTGAACCAAATGCAGATCTCAGCTACGGAAGCTTCCATTTATCTAGATTTCTGGTAACCTTTCCCTACCATCCTACCCCTTTCTTGGCGTCTGTTAATTTATCCTTGTTTCTGGTTTTCATCATAAACCCATTCTAATGCTTTTCAGGCAAAAACAATCAACAAAAAAAGAGAAAGAATGATCATAAATACTTGATTTAAGAAGACAGGGGGAGCCCAGTGTGACGGTGCACACCTGTAATCCCAACACTCAGCAGGCTGAGGCAGGAAGATTGCTGTGAGTTCAAGCCCAACTTGGGCTACACAGTGAATTAAAGGTCAGACTGAACTGCACAGTGAGACCCTGCCTCAAAACAACATTAACAAGCCGGGCGTGGTAGCGCACGCCTTTAATCCCAGCACTTAGGAGGCTGAGGCAGGAGGATTGAATTGCTGTGAGTTGGAGACCAGCCTGAGCTACAAAGTGAGCTTAAGGCCAGCCTGAACTGCATAGTGAACCCTGTCTCGAAAAAGAGGGCCAGGGATTTAGCTCAATGGCTTAAGCGCCTGCCTGGCAGGTGCGTGGTCGTGAGTTTGATTCCTGGTACAAAAAAAACAAAACGAAACAAACAAACAAACAAAAAAAACCCAACCAAACAAAAGACTATACTTTGGAAGTGCTACCAAAAAGATTTCAGGTATAATAGTCTTTCATTCAATAGTCCTTTTCTAGGAATTTCTCCTACAGAAATACTTGCAAAAGTGTGTAAGGGGGCCACCCACTCCTGACGCCCTTCTGTCCCTCTCAGACAAAAGCTTTCTTTCTCTCAATAAACACTTCCTACTCTTAACCTGTGTTGTTCCTAGAATTCAGTCTTAGATTGCAGAGAACGCGAACTTGGTGCATCGGACATCTAGCATGTCAGGAGTTGTATTTCCTTACGTTTCTTGGATTATTTGCAGGTCTCTATCACCCCTCGGTCACATGACCTAGATTACTTCCATGTTAGTTTCTTTCCCAACCCCAGTGGGCGCTCCTCCCCTCCTCCCCACGGCCACTGTCCTGTCCTTCCTGGGGGCTGCCGGAGCCTTCCCACCAGGGACACCTGCCCTCGCGTTTGTCCCCACGTGTGGCCTTTCTGCTCCTCCACAGGGCTCCTTGTCCTTCGGTGACTGCAGTCACATAGATGGTTATGGACAACGCTTAAATCCCGTTTCTTTACCTCACCCATGGGAATCTGTGTACTACTATTTCTCAGAACCAGGCACAGCACAATGCCTTATCTCTTATATGCACATGGTATTTAGAAAAATAAATAAATGTAATCACATTTAAACTAAGATCAGAAGGATGACTGGGGCTTAAGTAGGCTAGGGTGTGTGTAAGAGAGGGCTTTGGAGTTTTCTTCAGAAAGCCTTTGGGAAATTTTCAGGGCAAGAAAGGAATTAGTGTTACAAGGATTGGTTTAGAAATTTGCTTTGCTCTGCTTTGGGAAGCACAGGAAAATTCTTCTTTTTTAAAAAAATTTTTTGGCAAAAGAATTGTATTTTTCTGATTTATTGTCATATTTAGTTATTAAACTGGGATCATCAGAGGCATAGAAAAATCAGCTCAATAATAATTTCAGTGGAATTAGTTTTGGGGTGATCCCGCCATATACATGTGTTGGATAAAGTGACTCACTCCAGCCTTCATGTTCTGTCCCACAGAAA
>RJWM01018620.1:23799-40724 GCA_004363535.1 Dasyprocta punctata
GTGTTATGGTTTCCAAATTTTTTTCTATAGCCTTTTGATAGTAAAGTTGTTAGGCAAATTAGGGATAATAACCAGCAAAAAAAAATCATTGACTAATCACAATTTTAAAGGCTAGTATTTTGGCAGGAAGATACCAAAAAACCCCTTCAAGTCAGTTGTGATTGGAAGGCAACTTTAACTCCAGATTTTTACTACCTCCAAATCTAAAAGGTGAAGTGATCATAAAAGAATGCAGATTTGAAGGCACATTAGGCCTGAATTTAAATTTCATCACTTCTTATGAAGTCCCTGATTTTATTTATATTTATTCTTTTTTTGTGTGTGTGGTGCTGGAGTTGGAACTCAGAACCCCATGCGTCCTAAACAAGTCCTTACAGAGCTCTGTCTCAGTCCTATTGTTTGTGGCAGACTGACTGAAGTATAACTTACATACTCTTTTTAAATGTACAATTCAGTGTTTTTATAAGAAAATGTACAGAGTCGTGGAACCATTACCACATTCCCGTTTTACAGTATTTCCACCACACCCACAGCTCCTTCCTGCTCCTCTGCAGCGATCTCCCTTCCTAACCTCAGACTCAGACAAGCACTACTGTTCTTTTTTGTTTGTCTTTGTCGTTGTCTCTTTCTTTCTCTCTGTTTTTTTGTTTGTTTGTTTGTTTGTTTGTACTGGGAATTGAACTCAGGACCTTGTACTTGCCAGGCAGGTGCTATGCCACTGAGCTATATACCCGGTCCTTCTTTTTTGTTTTTATCAATTTGTCTTTTCTGGATATTTAGTAAAATAGAATCATTAAAAAAAAAAAAAAGCTGGGGATGGTGGTGCACACCTGTAATCCTAGCACTCAGGAGGCTAAGGCAGAAGGGTGCCTGTGAGTTCGAGGCCAGCCTGGGCTACACAGTGAGTTCAGGCCAGCCTGAACTGCGTAGTGAAACCCTATCTCAAAAAGGTGCACACACACACACACACAAACACACACAGTGTGTAAGGCATAACTACAAAAGAAGTGCGTTGTACTTGATAAACATAATGAAAACTGATAACCAATCCAAATGTCTCTCAGTAGCACAGTGGTTGCAGGATCTAAGGAGAGGGAGCTAGAGCTACGTCTTAGTCCATTCTTTGTGGCTATGACTAAACACCCAAGGCTGGGTAATGTATAAAGAACAGAGTCAGGCAGGGTATAATCCCAGCACCCTGAATGGCAACTTAATGATTTAGCAAGGTCTTGTACTTCAAAAAGAAAAGGAAAGAAAAGAAAAGAAAAGAAGCCGGGCGTGGTGGCGCACCCCTTTAATCCCAGCACTCGGGAGGCTGAGGTAGGAGGAGCATTGTGAGTTCGAGGCCAGCTTGGGCTACAACTTGAGCGCAAGGCTGGCCTGAGCCACACAGTGCGACCCTGTCTCAAAAAACCAGGGCTGGGAGTTTGGCTCAGCTGCTTACGCACCTGTCAGGCAGGTGTGAGGTTGTGAGTTCAATCCCTGGTGCCACAAAAAAAAAAAAAAAGAAAGAAAAAACAAAAAAAGAAGGCTGGGTTTTACCTCAGTGGAGAGGCCTGGGCTCAATCCTGTTTAAAAACAAAACAAAACAAAAAAACGAGAACAACAACCACAATAACAAAAAGAATAGAGGTGTATTTGACTCCAGGTTCTGGGAACTGTGAAGTCCAAGAGCATCATCCTGGGATCTGATTAAGGTCCCTGTTGCTTCATCATAACACAAAAGCAAGAAGAGCAGATGCACTAGCTCAAGTCTCCCTATTTGCTTCAGTACCAGGAATTGAATCCAGGACCTTCCCATCCCCAACCCTCTTTTATTTTTTATTTTTAGACAAGTTCTCACTAGGTTCCTACATTGCCCAGGCTGGGCTCCAACTTGCCATTCTTCTGCCTCAGCCTCCCAGAGTTCTGGGAATACCAGCATGCACCTCTTCCACCTGATGAAGCCATGGATGCCACCGTGCCACCCTCAGTGACATCATGTCATCCCCACAACCTCTCTGCCAGGTCTCTTTCAAATACCATGAACACAGGGACTTAGGGATTTCATTTCCAGCACATGAATGTTGGGAGGATACAGGCAAACTGTGGCAATTCTGATTTACTAAAAAGTAATAATGATCAGGTATGAAAATATAGAGAGCATCAATTCTCGCATTTTGCTCTGCAGACCTTTTTACATTCAGAAATTATTGAGGGCACCAAGGAGATTTTGTTAGTAAGGTTTTGCCAGTATTTACCACGTGAGAAGTCAAAACTAAGACTTTTTAAAAAAACTATTAATGTGTCAAAATACACTAATAAACTCTCTAAACATTAACAAATCATATCATTTTAATGAAAGTTAGCATAATTCACTGAGGAGACTGGCATTATCTTACATTTTTATAAACGTGGTTTAAAGTCTGGTTTGACAGAAGACAGCTGGATTCGCCTGTCTGCCTCTGCATCCAATCTGCTGTGTGAGGCTGTTTTGGGGAAAGTGTATGAAGAAAGTCTGGTCTCACACAGATATGTGTTTGGCAAAGGCAGGATTAGTTTAATAATCTTTTCAGATTATTGTGGCTATACTTCTTTGAAAGTTTACCAGAATTTGACAAGTGGTAGTTTCTTAAGGGTAAGCAGCAATGTTGACTCTCAACTGTATCAGTGAAATTCATACCCAGTTAAAATCCATTGGCTTATCTTCCACTTGAAATGAAACTTTTATGTATGCATGGTTTCATAACACGATGCGTTGGTCTTTAAAAAATAGTTCCCTGAGTTAAACAGACCTAACACATTTTTATCAACAACATAAAAAAAAAAATCTCATCAGTTAACACCATTAATCTCTTCACTAAAGTCTCTTAAGTGTTTATAAACTGTCCAGGTCCATTGGCTAATTAAATCTTTGAAAATTCTAAATTTTGCTTGAAAAACTGAACTTGACGAGCCTTAGTCATAAGTGCTGGCTATTTTCCCTGTGGGGACAGGCTCATTTTATTTATTTTTGAGACATTTTCCTAAAAAAAAAAAAAAATCCCCAAATCTAAACAACCAGTTTGTCTGTCATTGGTTATTTCAAGTAAAAACAGTGTCCCACGGGGAAAGATAAAAGCGAACTCAGCTTGTAATTCAAACAATTGCACAAGTGCCCCCTCAGAGAGTTGCTGTACTTTGGCAGGCAGCAGAAATGCTTTGCGCGGACTTCCCATCCTAGTGCACAGACGCTCACAAAAAGGGGCTCAGGGGCTGAAATTTAATACGCCCCACTCTCTGCGCCACTTCACCCAGGCCTACGGAAGCTGGCGGATTAGGGCGTGGTAAAGAGGCTGGACAATAGGGCACGACCTGTCAATCACGGACAACCGGCAAATCACGGCAGAGCTTCTGACCGCCAGGATCTGACTTCTGAAGAATATAAAAGACTACAGCCGCGGCGGCGCCTCGTCCCTACTGATACCTCACTCTTGCAGGGATCTACTCTACATGCAGGGTGTATTTTCTTTCTTCTTTTCACTTCTATTTTTTCTCTTTTTTAATTTCTTCTTTCCTCCTTCTCTTCCTCCTCCTCCTCCTCCCCTCCTCTTCCTCCTCCTCTACCTTCTCCTCCTCCTCTTCTTCTTTTTGGGACAGAGTCTCACTATGTGGTGCAGGCTGGCCTTGAACTTACTGTGTAGCCCAGGCTGACCTCAAACTCATGGTGATCCTCCTGCCTCAGCCTCCTGAGCACTGGGTTACATGTGTGTACCACCACGCCAGGCTTAAGTTTTCTTTCATCTTAAATAAACATTTAACTTTTATATCTATCAGTCTGCTGCCCAGCTCTTCAAATAGGATAGGAAGCACCTGGAAAGGACCACTGGCCACTTCACTGTGTCTGGTAACAGTAAGCCGTGATACAGCACCCATCAGGACAGTTTGCTACCACCAGTTGAATGTAAGGGAAAAGCAACATCATGCACTGTTGCTTTTTGCAACATCGGTGCAAATGTCAATCCTGCGGGCAAAAAGCAAATAATGTCACAGTATAATTCACAAAATATCTTTCAGCCAGGCGTGGTAGCGCATACCTATAATCTCAGCCCTTGGGAGGCTGAGGCAGGAGGATTGTTGAGATTTTGAGGCCAGCCTGGGCTACAAAGTGAGCTCAAGGTCAGCCTGAACTGCACAGGGAGACCCTATCTCAAAAGGACAAAAAAAACTTTGGTCTTGTAAACCCCTGCCCTGGACTACAGACCTCTGCAGTGCTAACGGCACCTTCTTGTAGCTGTGGAAAGCGATGCAGTGATGTTTACTTTTTACTTCATGCGCTTTTCTATTTTTTAAATCCTTTTCAATGAGCATGTATTTCTTTTTTTTTTTTTTTTTTTTTTGTGGCACCGGGGACTGAACTCACAACCTCATGCCTGCCAGGGCAGGCGCTTAAGGCACTGAGCCAAACTCCCAGCCCTGGTTTTTTGAGGCAGGGTCGCACTATGTAGCTCAGGCCGGCCTTGCGCTCGCGTTGTAGCCCAAGCCAGCCTCGAACTCACAACGCTCCGCCTACCTAAGCCTCCCGAGTGCTGGGATTAAAGGCGTGCACCACCACACCCAGCGAGCATGTATTTCTTAAGTCATTAAAAACACTAAAGAACAAGATTGAATTTAAATTATAAGCAACAATTACAATACACTCAGTATAAAATGTTCCATAGAACTAGTTTCATATTGAGGATAGGAAGAGATTAGAAACATAAAGCAGAGAGCTTAAATTATTAAACAAAACAAACAAAAACTTCCCCCAAAAGAAATGCCTCGTTTCCCACAGGGCCAGAGAAGGAAGCCGTGCTGAGCGCTGAGGCAGAGGTGTCCACTGGACTGGGCAGCTACAAGGAATGACCCTGAGGAGACCCTGGGAGGCTGTGTGAAAATAAATCTAACCTGTTCTCTCTAGAAGGCTCAGGGTCAGATGTGAAGAGTGACCTGACACTTGAGAAACCCCACAGCCTCCTGCACAGAGGAAAAGAGGAATCCAGGGGTTGAGTTTCTCTTCAGTGCCTAAAGCCTGCCTCCCTTTAGGCTGAGCCCCAGTCACCTCTTGCCCATGCAAGATCTCACTTCTGATTTCCTCTCCTTTCCCCACTCCCTTTGCCCCAAATCTCTTTCCCCAAAGATTCTTGGGGTGAGGGGAAGATCTTTGATATCAGTCACGTACACTTTAGCATAAATGAGTTTCCACTACCACACTTCCTGTCTGGTACATTTGCTTGTTAGCCTGATCTCTGATGTGCAGATAGGAGACTGGGTCATGGTAGGCATGATGGCACACACTTGTAACCCCAGCATTCCCGAAGGCCAAGGCAGAAGGACCACAAGTTTGAGTCTGCTGAAAAACTTAGTGACTTACTGAGACTTTTCTCAAAACAGAAAAAAAGGGCTGCAGGTGTAGCTTGGTGCAAAGGTCTGGGACCCAGCCCCCAGCATCACACACACACACACACACACACACACACAGAGGAAGCGGGGTGCTAAGAAAGGCAGCTTAGGAGTCATCGGGCAGCGGGTAGGAGGCCTCTGAAATCACTCTGTAAGTAGCTACCTAAAGCAGCGCCGTCCTTCTCTGCTGTGTGACATTAAAGAAGTCACTGTCCCTTCCTGGGCTCCGTAAACTAAGGAGGTTGGACCAGTGACCTTTAAAGTAGCCTGGGCTCCGGAATTCTGTGACCAGGCTCCTTGCTGCCAGGGCCTCTGTAATGAGGAGGACTTGAGAACAGCCAGGGTGTTTGGTTTCTGAACTAGAGATGACTTAACTCCCCCACACTCCCGGCAGCTTGCCTCCAGCCCCTTCCCTTCCTCCTGACCTGCGTCTCCAGGGGGAAGATCAAAGAAAGGGGCTGCAGAGGGTGGCGGAATGCTATGTTTGGTTAAAGTCCCAGGCTGGCTGAGATTACAGAGGTTCTGGGACTGGGCGGGCAGACGCCACCGTGGGAATTCGGGGAGGGGGTCCTGGTTCCCCAGAACACGTGCTCAGGCACAGCCTCCACACGTGTATGCACGACGCTTGCTACTATGGTGATCGCTGAGGCCTGTCCTCAGACCCCCGCCCCAGCCCACGTGCCCACTTCCCTAAGAGACCGCCTTCCTTCCTTCCTTCTTTCCTTCCTTCCTTCTTTCTTTCTTTCCTTCTTTCCTTCCTTCCTTCCTTCCTTCCTTCCTTCCTTCCTTCCTTCCTTTCTTCTCTTCTTCCTTCTTTCCTTCTCTTTTTTTTGAGACAGGTTCTTGCTAAGTCACCAACTTGCTATCCTCTTGCTCCAGTCTCCCAAGTACGGAAGATGACTGCCCACCATGCCCAGCTGAAGACAAAAAACAAAAAACAAAAAACAAAAAACAAAAAACAGCCTTTTAAAGGTTATGGCTAATTCCCCATTCAGTGTCACCATAACGCTCAGGAAGTCATTCTGTCTTTTCTTCATTGTAACTGACAAAGACTGGGCCTGGAGGAATGCTGGTGTTACCTAAAGAACAGGAGAACAAAGAGCCTGTGCCGGTGTGTCTAGGTCATTTCATACCCTTGATAAAGCTACTAGACCTCAAAAATAGGATTAAAAGTACCTGGTTAGCGTAGCCGGTAAGGAAGGTCTGGAACTCCACGCATGCAAACATGGTTCGTAGACGACAAAGTGTTTTGCCACTTTACAGGCCATCAGGACTGAACATTACTATATTATTGATATTACATGAGCAGTCAAAGGCCCAGAGACGCCGGGTGATGTGCTCAGGTGACCAGGGAGTTGATGACATTGACACCAGCCCCACCGATGCCACACTGCACGCTATGCCCGACAGAAGAGCAGGGAGCGCTCTGTCTCCCGCCCCGCACCCCCTCAGAGCAGGCTGGCTGCTGCCCAGTGAGCATCCTGTCTGTGCGGGTGGACGTGGCCACCAGCTCAGGCTGTGCTGCCTTCCGGGCGTGATGTACCTGCACACAGCCTGGCTGGCAGTGGCCACAGGAGCCCAGTGGACAGAGTGGGAACGGCAGTGTAGACCACCCTCGAGCAGACGCTTGCCCCACCTATCACTGCGAAGGTCCCTACGGCCACAGTGGACAGCTCACCCCTAGTGCCCACTTTCTCCAGCAGCAGGAGGCTGGGGCAGACCGGAAGCGCAAGGAAATGAACAGCCCGGATGCACGCTGCAGGCAGCGAGGAGCCCGTCCCTCAGAGGGTCCCCAGGGCTAAGAGCCTGCTCATCAACACCTCATTTTGATTGGTTCTGCTCCCTTCCTGTTTCACTTCCCTGCTCCTTCAACCTGGGCTTCCTGGGATCATTTCTCAAATAAAACAACGAGCCCTAACAACTCATCTCGGTCAGCTCTGGGAGCCCCAAAGCTGACATTCGCCTCCAGGTTCTCCAAGTGGGGAGAAGGGCTGCAGGTCCCACGCACACAGCATCTCACGAGCCCCTGCCACAGCTTTCACAGCTCGTTCCCTGCAAAGGCTCCCAGGTTGGGCCCTGGGAGCCTAGATGTAGACCCACTTGGTGAGGTCACAGGCGACGCGTGAACTTAGCTGCAGCCCCCTCCCCCTCCCCCTCCCCGCGCCCGTCTGGTTTGGTCATCAAATCCCAGTCTGGGAGGCAGCAAGGTCAAGGCAAGGCCACCTGTAGGAGGCAGCAGAGAGGCCCCAGGGCCCATTCTCTTGGTTCATGCCTTCACCCACTCAGTAATCACTCGGCGTTTGAGGGCTACCGATGGGCAAGGCCTTGTGCTGGGAGCAAACCTGCCTCAGTGAGAAAACGTAGTAGAAGCCTCTCTGGTTGGCCAAGCCCCTTTGCCGTCCTAGGCTGAACTGGCCATCGCTTAGGGCGTTCCAGGCCTGAGCAGCCGGTGTAAGAAACGCCCCTGCCCTCCTGCCACAGAAACCAGTGACTCCCCCAAGACCTGACCATCCCTGGTGGGACTGATGGGGTAGGAGTGAAAGTGTCACAGTGCACAATGGAATTTCTCCCCTTAAGAGAAACATAGAATGGAAAGGAAACTGAAAAAACAAAACAAAACACAAAACTTGGCAATAAAGCAGCTGACCCAGCTCCTCCCTGCAGAGAGTAATGCGAGCCCTGGCTCTGTGCCCAGAGGCCCCTTCCCCACTCCAGGTTAGAGCCCCCGGGGCACGGCACCAACAGGGCATCTGCCCTGCTGGCCTACGCACAGCCTTATCAGTGCCCGTTGTACAGAATGTCCAGGGAAGACTGGAGGTGGGCAATGGCACTCTTGGCACTGACCGGATGGCAGCAAGGAGCGTTCGCTCCCACAGACTCCAAGCCGGGAGCCGAGGAAGCGTTCTGCAAGCCTGGCCTGGTGCTGGGCCCTCTGGCCAGCATGTCTCAGGGAAGAGGCAGGCGCACCTGCGGGGTGGACACTCTGGGTCGGCACGAGTCATGACACCAAGAGGCTGGGCAGCGGGCCTGGCCAGGTCCAGGGTGCACGGCCCACGCGGAGCCACTGCAGTCAGCTTCTCTGTGATCCGCCGCATTCCACAGGACACTTGGGCAGATGTTTGAGGCAGTGGAGCAGCTGCAACTCCCCCATGCAGAGACACTAAAAGCACAGTTGGTTTTGGACCTGGTGGTGGCCCCCTGGACCCTCCGGCTTGCTGGGGTTGCTTCCTTCCTGCTGTCCTCTGTCTGTGCCTTTTATCTGCACAATGAATAGCAGGAAAGCAGAGTTTCCAATTCAGCTCTGTCCTCAAAGTCCACTAGATTCACCCCTCTAGCACATAACTGTTGGGGGAAATCACCCCCAGACTCGTACTCTCTTTGTGCTTCTTTCTCTCCAGTATACCTAGTGCAGACAGTAGACTCAGACTGAAGCTTTGTGGATCCAGTGTGCTCCCTAGTCAGGTCAGGAGTGCAATCTCAACTATGAATATTCAAGATAAATAGCCTAACGAACTGCGTGAACTTGGGTTGCACACTTAACTCCATGGGGCCCTAGTAACTCTGCCTTAGTTTGGGTTACTATAGCAAAGCACACAGACCGCATGGCTTATTGGCTACAGAAACTTCTCACTGGTCTAAAGGCTATATATACCCTTTGAGGTCAGGTGCCAGCATGGTTGGGTTCTGGGGAGCAGACTGACAACTTCTTGCATCCTATCCTGGCAGAAGGAAGTGTAGGGGCCAGGTGTGGTGGTGCATGCCTATAATCCCAACACTTGGGAGGCTGAGGCAACAGAATTGACATGAGTTAGAGGTCAGTTTGGGCTACACAGTGAGTTCAATGCCAACCTGAACCACATAGCAAGACCCTATCTCAAAAAAAAAAAAAAAGAAGTTTGGGGTCCCTTTTACAGGGCTGCAAATTCCACTCATTAGGGTGGAGTCTCATGAATGGGGGCTCCACCCCCACCAAATGGCAACTCCACCTTCATGACCTAATTATCTCCCAGAGGCCTGCAGTGCACCGGGAGTTTAGGATTTCAACATATGAAATTGTTTCTTCCTCCTTTCCCACCCCCATTCCCAGCTCTAGGAATTGAATCCAGGGCCTTCCCACTGCTATCATCCTACGATGGCTTTTCATTTTTTATTTTGGTATAAGGTCTTGGTAAGTCACTAAATTGCCCAGGCTGGGTTCAGATCTTCAACCTTCCTAGCATAGCTACCTAGAGTGCTGGGACCAAGGCCTGCACTGTCACACCTGCCTCAGTATTGAATTTTGAAGAGGTATAAAAAGTACAGAACAATCATTGTGGGATCATAATACCATCTTTACCTTGCAAAGGCCCAGCCTATAATAGGAATCCATGTTTTTAGAATCTCAGGGACACGAAAAGAGAGATTTGGGTCCTCCTTCCTGACT
Organism: Dasyprocta punctata; assembly: GCA_004363535.1. Classification (NCBI taxonomy): domain Eukaryota; kingdom Metazoa; phylum Chordata; class Mammalia; order Rodentia; family Dasyproctidae; genus Dasyprocta; species Dasyprocta punctata. The sequence goes on from RJWM01018620.1 coordinate 33,623, forward strand.
TCCTTCTCTGCCACACTGATTGGATGTGTCAGCACTGACCCACACAGGGAGGGGCTGTCTGTCCTTGGTGAACGGTCTTTAACAGGGTTAACTATGACATGGAAGTATTCAGGGGGTGTAAAAAGATGTTAGGGCCAACAGGACCAAAGGGCCCCACTTCTAGCCCAACCCTAAAGGAATCTGAAGGCAGACAGAGGTAGGGAACTGGATTAGAACAGTCTGAATTTTAATCAAAGTTCTAAACGCCAGGGTCCATGTTTCTCTAAATTTTCACTAAAGAACTCTTTATAGTTGCAAAGAGAAGTATGTACTGCCAAGAGGTCTAGATATGTATATGGAATTGGCTTTCTGCTAGTTGAAAATTTCTTAGAACAAGTTTGTGTTCTCATAAAAATGCCTGCTGATTCTTATATTCTATGCCAAAACATACACATATTTAATTTTAAATATTAAAAAAAAAAAGCCATGTCTCTCCACCTACAATAAAATATTCAGATTGGCTCTTCCAGAAGATGCAGTGTTGAGCCTGTGGCTTCGAACTCTGCCTGCCTTCATCCCCATACTCCTGCTTATGGTTGTGCACGCCCCAGTGGGAAAGCCTGGCTCTGGACATGGGACATAATCCTGAGTGACCCTGCTGCCTCTCTCAGCCCCTGACATCCGCCCTGGCATGTTCATCTGCTGTCCATTCCACATCCATGGCACATATAAAATGCCACCAGAGTGAGCAAGACCCTGACCCCCAGCCCCACCCCACCCACGCACACCTGAAAAGCCTGGATCATTGTTCAGTGAGGTAAAGGGGTTTTAAAGGCCTAGGTGACTTGGATACCATGTTAGCCAGGGATCTTAAGTGGTAAATGACAGAAAGTGACTCTGGGTAACCTACTTAGAAACTATACTACTGGAAGACATGAGGCAACAGAAAGCTGAAGGAAGCTGGGCGTGGTGGCACATGCCTTTAATCCCAGCACTCGGGAGGCTGAGGTAGGTGGAGTGTTGTGAGTTCGAGGCCGGCTTGGGCTACAACGTGGCGCAAGGCCGACCTGAGCTACATAGTGCGACCCTGCCTCAAAAAAACCAGGGCCGGGAGTTTGGCTCAGTGGCTTAAGCACCTGCCCTGGCAGGCGCAAGGCTGTGAGTTCAATCCCCGGTGCTGCAAAACAAAAAAAAAAAAAAAAAAAAAAAAAAAAGAAAGCTGAAGGAAAAGCTAAAGTTCCGGGATCTAGAGGGCCTGGCAAAAAGAATCTGGAAAGAAGAAATCCACGTAGTTGCCTCAAGATAGAGCCAGAAATATGATGAATTGGCTCTAAACATCTTCTGGTTTTGTATAAACTGCTTGAGATTCAAGTTCTTTAAAAAAAAAAAAAAGATTGAAGTTCTTAGGAAAGATCACATTGATGAACTTACATCTTTTGTCATTCCCTGGGCCAGAGATCCTGGAAAGTCCCTTGATGGGCAGTGTCATGGCTAAAGTGGATCATTATCCTGAGTAGCTTTGGAGTGGCCCAGGGTTTTGTTTTTTTGTTTTTTTCCCCTGGCATCGGGGATCAAACTCATAGCCTCACGCCCACCAGACAGGAGCTTAAGCCACTGAGCCAAACTCCCAGCCCTATTTCTTTTGAGGCAGGGTCACACTATGTAGCTCAGGCCGGCCTTGCACTTGCGTTGTAGCCCAAGCCGGCCTTGAACTCACAACGCTCCACCTACCTCAGCCTCCTGAGTGCTGGGATTAAAGGCGTGTGCCACCACGCCTGGCTGGTCCAGGGTTTAATAAAGCACACTTCTAGATGTGTCTGGGTGGGTCATGGAGGCATAATCTTAGGGTCTGTATCTGGTCCCTTATTTCTTGGCCTCTGGTGCTCTTGCTCTGCCTCCTGGCTGCTATGAACCAAGCTGCTTTGCTCTGCCACACCCCTCTGCCATGATGTTCCTGCCTTGAGCCATCTGACCATGGACTGAATTCCCTGAAACTATGAGCTAAAATAAACCTTTCTTCCTTTAAATTGTATATGTTGAGTATTTAGTGATAAAAAGTAGACTAATACAGAAAAATTGGCACCACGAGTGAGGCCACTGATACAACTGTACCTGGACATATGGTTTAGAAGGCTTTGGAACTGGCTTGCAGGAGGAGTTTGGAAAGGTTTGGAGAAGTCAACTGGAGAAGCCTTACAATCCTTTAAGCAGAGCCTGATAAGCAATTCTAGTCAGTGCTCAGATGATTAAAATGCTGACAGGAATATGGAGAGCAGAGGCCAGGCTCAGGAGATTTTAGTTAGGAATGGCAATCTTATTAGATAGTGGACTAGAGGCTATGCATTTTGCTCTTTGGCAAAAAAAAAAAAAAAAAAAAAAAAAGAGAGAGAGTGAGAGAGAGAAAGAAAGCCTACAGTTTTACTATATTCTGACACTTTGCAATAGACTGAATTTAAGGATGGTGAACTCATTGTCCTAGTGGAGGAAATTTCAAGGCAGTTCAATGTTCAAGCTGTGGCATGGTTACTGCTGGCTACTTTTAGCCAGATTTATAGTGAAAAGCAGAGATAAAAAAGCAAAGTAGAAAACTGAAAATTTTAAATTTTGGCCAAAACAGACTTGTGTTAAGTTTTAGGCAAAAGAGGTGAGGTTGCTAAAGAGATTAGCACCATTAAAAAGAAACCAAGTACAGTGGACCTCCAAGTTACAACCAGCATGACATATGAACAACTTGGGTTATGACCACAACTGTAGTTTTAACTTACAACCAAAGTCTTGAGTTATGACCCAAATACTGGCCACTTGTGCTTTTAGATCATCTGAGATACAGATTTAACCAAAGAGTTCTGGAAAGAACATTACAAATTCCAACCCTGTATAGGGTTAAATGAAAAATGCTGAACCAATGTCTCTCTAAGGACACTGAGATCTGCCTATATACAGGAGAGAGACTTTGATGTGTAGAAGAGACTGAGCCTGCAATTGACAACCTGAGTTACAACCAGCCCTCCAAAATGAATTGAGTTCATAAGTCAAGGGTCCACTGTACTCTGTACAGGGACCAAAAGAAGGTGACTTAGCCAGGCATGGTGGTGCATATTTATATCAGTGCTCTGAAATGCTGAACCAGGAGGATGACAAATTCAAGCTCAACCTGGACAATTTAGTGAAACTCTGTATCAAAAGAAATAAATGAGACCCAGGATGGTGGCAAATGCCTGTAATTCCAGCACTCCGAAGGCTGAGGTAGGAGGATTGCCATGAGTCCAAGGTCAGTCTGGGCTACCTAGTGAGCACAAGGTCAACCTGCACTACATGGCGAGACCCTGCCTCAAAAAAATAAAAAGAAAAAAATGAGGCCAGGCATGGTGGCACATACCTGTAATTCCAGCACTCAGGAGGCTGAGGCAGGGGGATTGTTGTGAGTTCAAGGCCAGCCTGGGCTACAAAGTGAGTTCAAAAAGACAAAAAAAAAAAAAAAAAAAAAAAAAAAAAAAAAAAAAAAAAAAAAAAAAAAAAAAAAAAAAAAAAAAAAAAAAAAAAAAAAAAAAAAAAAAAAAAAAAAAAAAAAAAAAAAAAAAAAAAAAAAAAAAAAAAAAAAAAAAAAAAAAAATTGAGAGAGAGAGAGAAAGAAAGAGAAGAAAAAGAAAAGGGGAGAGGGGCTGGGGATAGGGATATAGCTCAGTGAGACGGCCCTGGGTTTAAATCTCCTGAAAAGTAAGGAGATAGAGAAGGGGATAGAGATCCCTGAGGTCTTCTTAGAAATCAGAAAGACCCCATCAATCACTGACTCTAGGTCAACTTTTCATTTGCTAGAATCTCTGGGATTCCTGCTTGAGAAGGGCCTTAGAAGTACTGGGTTACCTGGAATTCATTTTCCTGTGCTCAGGCATCTAGACATTTAGAGACCACTGTGGTCATAACTCAAGGGGGCCTGACTACAGCTCCCGCAATCAGCATTAGCTGGCATTACCTGTGTGCAGAATGCAAGAATGTGGGGTCAATAAGGCTTCCATTCAGATTTCAAAGGAAGGCCTGGGAAGCTAGGCAAGGAACCTCAGTGGGAGCCAGATGTGAAGCTGTGGGAATGAAGTCAAAGTTGTAATGAAATCTCAGGAAGTTGGAAATGCTAGGAATGTGGAATGTGGTGAGGAAAGCTGCAGACAGTGAGCAGAGTCAGCCTAAGAGAGACGCTATGTAGGCTGCAACCAGCAAGACCTAGGGGTAAGCCAGGTGTGGTGGCCCATGCCTTTAATCCCAGCACTCGGGTGGCTGAGGTAGGCGGAGCGTTGTGAGTTCGAGGCTGGCTTGGGCTACAACGCGAGTGCAAGGCCGGCCTGAGCTACATAGTGCGACCCTGCCTCAAAAAAATAGGGCCAGGAGCTTGGCTTAATGGCTTAAGCACCTGTCTGGCAGGCGCGAGGTTATGAGTTTGATCCCTGGTGGTGGTGGGGGGAAGACCTAGGGGTAGGGCCATCAAAATGCATGGATCTCACATCTCACCACCATGTACCTTAGATGCTGGACATGGTGCTACAGGACTCAATGTTTGCTCTGCTGCATTTTGCCCTTGGTTTGATTCCATTCTTTCCTACCCATCCCCACAATTTCTCCCTTTTGAAATGGAAATGTTTGTGCTGTGCCATTGTACCTCAGGGTTATGTAACTTCAAAAAAAAAAAAAAAAAAAAAAAAAAAAAAAAAAAAAAAAAAAAAAAAAAAAAAAAAAAAAAGAAAAAGAAACTCAAAAAAAACTTGGACTTGAACTTTTTTTTTTTTTTTTAAAGCAATGTTGGTACTGTTGAGTCTCTGGGGAAGGGAATATTGTGTTTTGGTCAACTTTGAACTTTTTAGCCTCCAGAACTGAAAGGAAGGAACCTCAGTTCTTTATAAATGCAGGATAGTTGTATTGTGTTATGTGGAATTACAATCCTGTGTTTACTTGAAAATTAAGTATGACTTAAGGAAATGCATTTGGGTATCAAGTTGACAAGGGGTGAGATGTCATGATTAAGGTGAACTATCAACTAGATTTGTTTGGAGTAGCTTAGTATCTTCCCACTGAGTTACATCTCCAGCCTCTTATTTATTCTTTTATTTTGAGACAGGGTCTTGCTAAGTTGCCCAGTCTGGTTTTGAACTTGTGATCCTCCTCCCTCAGTCTCCCAGAGTGCTGGGCTCCAGGCAGCTTCACTCTGCCCTTCCGTGCTTCCACTATAGGATGATGCAACAAGAAGGCCCTCATGAGATGTAAATCCCTCAACTTCAAACTTCTCAGCCTCCAGAACTGAAAGGAAGGAACCTCCGTTTTTATAAATTACCCTAGTCTCTGGTACTCTGTTAGGGTTGCACAAGATAGACTAACTCAGACCACCTCTGTGCAGGAAAATAAAAGCTCAGCCCCCTCTTGCCAGCAGGGTATTTCTCTGCAGAGCTACCCCAGCTCCAGGCCTCCCAGTGGGATTTTCTGAGGCTTCTGTAGCAATGTCATCACAGCCTAGTCCCACTTGCTGCATCCCAGTCTATCTCAGAATCTGTGTCCCAGGCAACCTGCAAATGAAAGGCTATTTAATTGCTCTTTTCCTAGGCTCCTTATCTATACAACATAGGTGCTGAAGAACATGGACTTTGAGTGAGGTCTAGATTAATCTTTTTTGGGGGGCAGGTACCAGGGATCAAATTCACAACCTTGCACCTGCCAGGCAGACGCTTACGCCACTGAGCTAAATCCCCGGCCCTAATTTTTTTTTTTTTTTTTTTTTTTTTTTTGTGGCACCAGGGATTGAACTCATAACTTTGCGCCTGCCAGATGGGTGCTTAGGCCACTGAACCAAACTCCTGGTCCTAGTTTTTTGAGGCAGGGTCACACTATGTAGCTCTGGCTGGGCTTGCACTCATGTTGTAGCCCAAGCCAGCCTCAAACTCACAACACTCCACCTATCTCAGCCTCCCGAGTGCTGGGATTAAAGGTGTGCACCACCATGCCCAGCTTCTGGCCCTATTTTTTGAGACAGGGTCTCACTATGCAGTTCAGATTGGCCTTGAACTCACTTTGTAGCCCAGGCTGGTCTCAAACTCACAACAATCCTCCTGCCTCAGCCTCCCAAGTGCTGGGATTAAAGGCGTGCGCCACCACACCTGGTGAGGTCTAGATTAATTTTAATCTTAGATCCACCACTTGCCAGCTCTGTGTTTGCGGGTAATTTATTTGATCTCTTGGAGACTCAGCTGTCCATCCAGTAAAACAGGAATATGACTAGGGATATAGTTCAGAGGCATACGCACCTCCTACCAAGTGCAAGGTACTGAGTTCAATTCCTGGTACAAAAACAAAAACACAAACAAAAACAAAAACAAAACCAGGAATAACAGACACCTCTAACGCCCTCCAGCCCACGTGCAGCATCAGCCCAGCTGTGAAGCAGTTTCTTGTGAGCTCAGACTCATCTTATACTGGTGGTGATCCAACATCTATTCTTCATACTCTTTACTTTGGGGAGGACGTTCTCAGACCACTAGACTTCTGTATATGTCAAAAATGGGCCAGGGCCCTACATCTGGATAGGCTTTTATTTCCCACTTTCTGGAGTGAATGTGTCATGCCAAGGTCATTGTGTCTTTGTCACTTCTTGCTCATTTGGTGTCATTAGCACGATGTAATTGATATAGTGGGCTAATGTGATATTCACGGAGTATTCAGATGGTCCAGGTCCCTTTGGACTGGATTATGATAGAAGGCAGGAGATTTAACATTGCCCAGATGAAGACACATTGTATCCTGTGGTCCTCCATGTGACTATGAGCTGTTTTTTACTCTACTTTCTGACAGGGCAAAAAAAAAAAAAATGTCAGTAAGAAACCAGTGCCATGTACCATCTATGGAAGGATGAATTCATCTTCTCTAGAAAGCTACAGCAACTACTGAGACTACTGCTTGTTTAAGACTATGGAAGTTTATGCTTTTTAAAAATTTGTTTGTGTGTTTGTTTCTGGAGATAGGGTCTCACTACATAGTACAGGCTGGCCTTGAACTCACTATGTAGCCAAGGCTGGCCTCAAACTCACAGTGATGCTCCTGACTCAGCCTCCTATGTGCCACCATACCTGGCTGTGCTACCATGCCC
>RJWM01018621.1:0-40667 GCA_004363535.1 Dasyprocta punctata
CCGACCGCAGGCCTCGGTTTCCCTCTGTCTAAAAAGGCACGAGTATCCCTTATCTTGCCCCCGCTCCCGGAGCTGTTTTGGAATTCAAAATAAAATAGGGACGAAACAAGAAACTGCCTTTTCCTCAGCTTTGGAGGTTAAGGGCCCAGACAACCACCCGCTGTTGGCGGGAACAGGCGCCCCCTGTGGCGCTGCTCAGACACTGGCGTCTTTAGGAGCGGCCCAGGAACCCGCGCCTGCGCAGAACTCAGGCGCTCGGGCCCGCCTCTTAGGGGTGTGGCTTCCTCTCACTGCGCTGCTCTGGTCCCGCCTACTTCCGGGTGGGCGGGCCGAGGGCTGGGACACGTGACTTTGTTCCAGCTCCCTAGAGTTGGCGCCACCCAGGGCTGCAGCGTGAAAGTTTGAGTTGAGAGACTGTCTGGTGGAGCTGGGATAAAATGCGGTGGGGACCTTGCGCCATGTTGCGACTGACCGTGAAGCACCTTCAGAATGGGGTGAGTGAGGGCCCGGGACTTGGGATCTGAAAATGGGACCAGCTGGGAGTTGCGTGCTGAGGGAAAAGGTGGCCAGAAAAAGTTAGGTTTTTTACTTTGGGGACTCCGGGCAGATCCGGAACCCAAAAGGGCAGGAACCTGGGTGTCTCCCCATATGACTGCCAGGGAAGAGGGAGTGTGATTGCTTAAGGTCTTACAGCTGACTTGAGTACCTGACTCAAAGCTGTCAGTTCTTTAGAGAAAGATCCCAGCTCCTCCTCTCTGCCGGATAGCCCATGCCCCACTCCCAAGTCTGCTTGCATTGCTGTCACACTCGGGAGTGTGTTGGGGAGGCAGCTGGAGAGTATCACGGTGCGGAGTCGCGCACGGTCCGTGTCCCTCTGTCATCTCCCTTAGGAGAAGCAAGAATACTGAGCGGGTGTGAAAGGCACTGAGCCATTTATCCAGTAAAGTGGGGAAGGATGGCCCAGCCATGCGTTTCTGTTTCCATAGAGATCATCACAGAACCTGACGGTAGACAATCAATTGCCAGATAAATAATTGAGCGAAGAAACAGAGAAATGCAGATAACTGGGTGCTGTGTAGCAGCGTGGGCCATCTTTCCCATTTCACTATAACTCTTCTTGGGTGGAGAGCCCCACACCACTGATGGGCCACTAAGCTTGTACCTCATGTATTAATGAGCCATTTGGATGGCTAGGGTGTCTTCTGTACTCTTGCCTGTATGTAGATATATAGGGGTATATGTTCCCTAGAAAGAGAACAGAAAACCATATCTATTCTACTAGTTTTTCTTTCTTCAAACAGTACAATAGTGTATGAAGTGAGAAGCCAAGACTTGCACCATCCTCCTCTGCAGGAGTAACCACTTTTAGAACTCCCCATAGGCATTTCTGTGCATTTGTTGGCCTCTTTAGCCCAGTGACTATCTGCTGACTCTCTGCTATGAAAGAGGAGATGGTTAAATCACCTGTTCCTTCCCTTGCTACATTACAGTTTTTAATTCTTCCATCATTTACCCTCAGTGGTGTACTTTAAAAATATTTATTCTTGCTCCATACACCACCTGTCAGCAGTGTCTCTCGATGCCACAGTTTGAATGAGAATTTCAGGGTGGCTCACGTTTTCCCTCCCAGTTCCTGTTTCATTCTGCATCTCAGTGTAGCTCCCTTTGCATTGTTTGTCCTGTCTGAGGAATGAAACCATCAATAACAAAAACCTAAACAGTAGTAACTAGCCCTTAGACAGGGTACTGTTTAGCAACACTGAATTAAGTAATTCAAATAAAGTAATTTATGTAATCTCCACCTAAACCCTGAGTCAGGTTCCAGTCTTTTTAAAGGTAGAAAAACTGAAGATGAACTGATTTGCTTGAAGTCACACACAGTTGGTAATTCATATAGCAGGGACTGAATTGAGTCATGTGGTCCTAGAATTTGCATTCCTCACCACTATGCCTACTATCTTTCTTAGTATGATTGCATGAGTTTTTCTCAGTTATTTTCCAACAGGTTAAAAAGTTAGTAGTGAGGACTTATGGCATTGCTGACATTGTGGATAGAAGTGAACAAAACTTGGTTCCTGCTTTTGTGGAGCTTGCAGGGTGGTGGAAGTGACAGACACCAGACCAAGGTGTAGCAATTGAAGTGTGAACCACGTGCAATAGGAGCACAGCAGTCCCAGGCATCTAGGGAAGGCTTCCTGGGGGAGGTGATGAAATGAGCATGAGGAGTTAGGAAGTCACTCAAGAGTTTCTGGTAAAGGAATGGTAGGATCAGACTTGAGTGGGGACTCTCCCATACCATGGGGACATGAATTCACCATGTTTTTATTTCTATTTCACCACTAGGGATTGAACCCAGCACCTTTGCATTAACCTATGTCCCCAGCCTGTGTTTTGTTTTGTTGTTGTTTTTGTGTTTCAGAGATAGGGTTTCACTATGTAGTTCAGGCTTGCCTTGAACTCATTTTGTGGCCCAGGCTGGCCTCAGACTTGCAGCAGTCCTCCTGCCTCAGCCTCCCAAATGCTGAGATCACAGACATGTGCCACCACATTCAGTCTCCCAACCCTCATTTATTTATTTATTGCAGTACCAGGATTGAACCCAGGACCTTCACAGTGAGCTATACCCCCAGAATGTTTTTTAAATTTCTTTTTTTTTTTTAACTAAATTGCCGAGGGGGGACTTGAACTTGTAATCCTCCTGCCTCAGCTTCCCAGCATGCTAGGGTTATAGGCAGATGCTACCATCCTGGGCTTCGTTTTTGATTTTGAGGCAGAAACTCATTAAGGTGTCTAGGCTGGGTTTGAACTTGTGATCCTCCTGCCTCAGCCTCCACTGGAATCACAGGCACATGCCACCATAGCCAGCTGAATTCAGTATGTTTTATATATCTAAACTGAGCCACGTCCCTTGATTGCGTAGACCTTGGGCAGATCATTTGTTTATCATCTAAGTGTTCCATGTTCTCCTGTATGAAAACAGGTATAAAAATTCATAACTCAATGATTGTGAGATTTTGATGAGATCAGGGTGAAGAAGCTGCCTCAGAATGTCCTCCTATCTGCCAAAGCCTGTAGGTCCTTGCATTTCAAACTCATTTTTGGCTATTAGTGGGACCCCAAGTTCCCCCTCAACCTACTTCCACACACACACACACACACACTCTTTCTGCTTGAAAACTCACCGAGTTGTAAGGCGGCCCTGTGGGTGTAGGATGGGGAAGCCAGGAACCAACTCTACATAGTGTGGGGGCCTCTTGACCATATTGTAATGTATCAGTGTGTTACTTGTCCATTGCTGCTGTAGTAAATCACCATAAACTTAGTGGTTTAAATAATACAAATGTACTCTTATCATTTCTGCGTTCAGAACCCTAAAATCAAGGTTTGGGCAGGGCTGCAGTGCTTTTGAAAGCTGTGAGGGAGAATCTGTTCCTTTACTTTCCCAACTTCTGCAGGCCACCTGGTCTCCTGGGCTCATAGCCGCATCCTTCACCTTCAGCCTTCAAAGCCAATAATGCAGCATCTTCCAACTCTTCTCCCTTTGTTTTCATCCTTGTATCTCTTTCTCAGCCTGACCCTCCTGTCTTCCTTTTCTAGGACTCTTGTGATGATATTAGTTCCACTTGAAAATCCAAGATCGTACCCCCTACCTCAAAATTCTTTATCACATCTGCAGAATCTCTCTTGTCATGTCATATAACGTTGTCTTGGTTACTTTTGACTCGTTGCTGAGACAAAACACCTGACACCCAAAATGAAGGAAGGAAAGGTTTATCTTACAGTTTTTGGAGATTTCAGTCCATAATCAACTGGCTGCAAGGCAGGGTAGCATGGCACTGGGGCAACACTTTAAGGCAGCAGCCAAGCAAAAGCAGCCAGAGTAAAAGGGGGCAAGAGCAAGTCTCTTTTTCTTCCTTATGTTGTACACAGGCCATCCCCCCACTCCCACCCCACCCCCGCACTGGCAGTGCTGTCGCAGGACAGGCACCAGGGAACAGGGAGGAACAGGAGCCCCCGCCCCTGGTGAGTGGGGCATCAGGAGGGCTTCCTGGAGGAGGACATCCCGCTCAGGTCACTCGTGTATTTAATGACACTGTAAAGCATCTCTCATACTTTGTTAACAAGGACAAAAACCAGAGAATGACAAGCATGCATCGTATTATTGCATTTTGCACTACCGTATCCCTCAGTGTCTGTGTGTGTGATCTGTGTGTTGGGGGCCTGCTGCTAGGATTTCCACCAAGTTACAGGGACCCTTCTCTCTAGATGGCAGGAACTGGATTAATTTTCTGGTAACTCCCACTGTACTCTTTTCCATTGTGTGAATTGTGAGCCGTGAATGTGTCTCATCATTACAGTTGCACGCAAGGGCCGCACAAAAGGAGTGTAGCTAAATGGCAGTCTCTCTCCCTGGGAAAGTGGTTGGCCAGCCCGCATCAGCCTTGGGTGTCACTCAGAGTGGCTGGGGTGGCGGTGCCTGCTGTGGACTCCCAGCTCTCCTGAGAGGACCAGCTGTCCCAGAGGTTGCCATTGAGAGTGCATTTGAGGGTTAGGGCCCAAGAGGTATGTGGGCTTCATACTCGGTGCTCTTCCTACCCCCCGCCCCGTGGTCACCCACTTTCCCTGTCACCCTTGAGCTGTTCTCTGGGGCCTGCTGAGATCACCTCATGGTGATTAGAATAACTTAGTGGCCACTGCCTGCACTGCCCCTGGCTGAGCACATGGCCGAATCTTGTCACAAACTGTCCTGTGCCTGCCATTGGGCTGAGGGCTACTGAGGTCAGCTCTGTCACACAGCAGGGATGGGCCAGCCAGACGCTGCCCTCGAGTGCTCTCCAGTGCAACAGTGAGCCCACTGCACGGACCTCTGCCCTGTCAGTCTGTTCCTCAGACTCGGCTTTAGGCCTGGGAACAGCAGTGACCAAAACACAGAAGGACCTGCATCCCCAGAAGGACCTGCATCCCCAGAGCTTCGTTCTGGAGAGGGGAAAGAAGAGGCCAGCTGAGCAGTGCCCTGTTGAGGGCACTGTCTGGTGACAGGTGCTTTGGAGAAAGCCAAGGGTTGCCAGGGAAGCTGAGGCTCCGGTGGGGGGTTTGCTGGGCAGAGCAGAGCAGTAAAGTGCAGGAGTCTTGTGCCTCCAGGGGCTCAGACTGGTGGTGCTGATGGGTGAGGAAAGGACAGTTGCAGTGCTGAGGTAACAGTTGTGACCTCCCCAAGAGCAGTGTAGGCCCGGCCCTTTCCCTCTGGGCAGCAATGGGGCAATGTGCAGACACCCTCTTCTATACAAAGTGCACTGTATGCAGAGGGTACAAAGTAGCGAATTAGTAGAATGGACAAGTTTGAAGACCTACTGTTCAGCTTGAGAACAGTCTTTAGAACTGGTGTATTCAGGATTTTTGCAACATGGGTAGATTGCCACTCCCCAAGTAGCAGGTAGCTACATGAGGGACTAATTGCTTCCACTACAGTGACCATTTTACTATGTATGTGTGATGTGTATGTATTTCAGTACAGCCATCTTGTGGAAAGAGATTAAGTCAGCTGGGCACAGTAATCCTTGTACTCTGGAGGCTGAGGCAGCAGGATTGTGAGTTTGAGGCCAGCCTAGGTTATGTAATGAGTTCATGGCCAGCCCAGAGTAAGTAGTAAGGCCCTATCTTAAAAAAAATGATTGAACAGTGACCGTAAAAGGAGACAGTGGGACTGGTGACAGGGAGCCACTGAGCTCTCAGTATCTGACACACAAGACAGCAAAACCTCAGTAGCTTTGCCTGCCCACTTGGAGCTCCTTATCATATGGTTTATTGGAGCTCTCGGGCATAGGGGCCCTGGTCATGCTGGGTGTGGCACTGAATATTTAAAGCGTTGTGGTCACCTGTCTCCTGCTGTCCCTGGTTTGCTGGTAAAGGTCGCTGACCCTGGCTTTGCTGCTTTTCTAGAGGAGCAGGGCCTCCAGCCCAAGGAAGCTGTGCAGAAGGAATTGTCGGACATGGAGTACCAAGATGGTGCAGGCTGACTTGACCTCTTCCTCGGAGGAGGAGGAAGAGGAGGAGGATAGCGAAGATGAAGCTGTGAACTGTGGTGAGGAGAGTGAAGCTAAGGAAGAGGAGGAGTCTGCTGTGCCAGCCCAGCAGGAGACAGCACAAGGCAGCCAAGCCTGAGTCACAAGGCTCTACCTGGGTGTGGGAGACTTCCTGATGGCAAAGCCAAGGTGTGTGTGCATCTTGGGGACAGAGGGACAGAGGGACAGAGGGAGGGCCATACTTGTGTTTGCCAATGCTCCCTGCAGCCCAGAGACCTGTGCAGGCCGCAGCCTGCCACTGGCTTGCTGTATGCGACTGTCGCCCGGAGTCGTGGGGTGGAGGTGCGCGGGTTACACTCCGTGTTCAGCATCACGGCATCTGCAAAGTGCTCGGCACGGTGTGTGGCACTGAAAGATCCTGCACCAGTGGCAGCAGTGTCACTGTACCTCAGGGCTCCTTCCTGACCCTTCCTTCCCTCCCAGCAGCCAGGGACCCAACACCCCCTCCAGGCTTGAGACGTCCCTGTCCACTTGCTGCCTCAGCACTGGGGAACTCCCTGAGCCCCCTCTCTTTGTTCCCTGCAATCCCTCAGATGGAGAAAGCAGCCGACCAGAATGAGCCCACCATCCCCCACACTGTGAAGCTGTGGACCGCCCCATTCAGTGTCACAGAGGTACACACTCTTGGGCGAGGGGCAGGAGCCCCAGTACAGCAGGTGAGGGTGGGGCAGCAGTGGGAGCCAAGGATGTGATGGAGAAGAAATCAGAGGCCAGAGACGCTGACACAGAGCATCTCAGGAGTGTTAGGGTCTTGTCATTGTAAGGAAGCAGGGACGCCTGCATCAAGGCGGGGGAAGACTGGCTTCATTCACCAGTATCCCCCCGGGGGTGGGCAGACTTTCTACAAAGGGGACAGGGACAGGGACGGCTAATGAATATTTAAAGCGTTGTGGTCACCGCAGCCTCTGTCTACCCTGCACTTACAGCACAAAAGCTTTAGATGTCGGTAAGCAAATAAGCATGCCTGTGTTCCATCAAACTTTATGTGTAAAAGCGGGCAGCAGGCCAGAGGTGGCCCATGGGCTGTAGTTTGCTGATTCTGGGGCTAAAAGAACAGAGAAGGTGTAGCTAAATAAAAAGAATGTAAAGTCACCTGCAGCTGGGCTGGCTGTATAAACCATCACCCACGCCAAGGTGAGAGTCGGGCTGCAGCCAGGGGGCAATGCAGGGTGCAGATGTGATGGCCCCAGATGTGACTGCCAGCTGTGCCAGGCTCACTGTGTCCCACTGGTGACAGCCACCTCCACACTGGGGCCTGTCTTCCTAAACAGTTTTTTTATTTGACTTTGTGTGTGTGTAAATTGTGTCAGTACCTTTGCAGTATGTGATGATTAGATTCATCCTGAGGAGTTGGTGTGTAACACATCTTTTTGCATCCCCTGCCCCCCTCCCTTGGTGTCTTTCTGTTTTTAAGAAGCCTTCCTTCAGAGGAGGTGGTGGAACCTCTTTCCCCTCATACTGATACATCGTGAACATTTTTAAACACCGAGTACCTCTGCCACAGCATCATTTTTCATGCAGCATGCTCTTCCTTACTAGGCCTATTCTTTGATGTGTTTAGCCGGAATAAATTGGAAGATGGGGATGAGTTTTGCTATTACAAATACTAATGCAGTTCTTTGCAATCAGAAATCAATGGACTTTTTTTTAAACCAGGTAGTAAGAATTTTAGGCTTCGTTGTCTGTATAATCTGTGTCATTATTATTCTGTTTTTGAAAGCATGCTTCAACAGGGTGACAAACCACTCCCAGCTTGCAGGCCTTATGGACACAGGCATGTGTGATCATGCACGGGCCAGGGGCTGGCAGCTCTTATCCCAGGTGAAAAGGCACTGGCACAGAACGTCACTTGTCCCCCTTGTCACTTAACCTGATCTGTCCTTTTCCACCAAAGGGTGAGACTCTCCATTTCCCTGAACTTCGTGCGGTAGTACTGCTGTGATATTTACCAGTATGACAGGCAAAAGTGGCATCCAGTTTCAATTTATATTTTAAATTTCTGGTGAGACCTATTGTCCTTTCACGTTTGTAAACAGGTTATTTCTCCTTGTTTGGAAAAACTGAGCCTTTTTTCTCTCTGTTCATCTCTTTTGATAATCTCTATATTTACAAATATTCCGAAAACTGATAAATCTGTGTCTTTACAAATACAGCACTTCTGAAGAGTTCTGAGAAGCAAACACTTGGGTTTTATGAGAGTGCATTGTCTGAATTTTGGATCAAAATTGTTTCAGTACCAACCATGCAGGAAGCCACATGTTTATTTAAAAAAAAGTGTTAGATGCATAATTGCAAACTTAATGTACGGAAGTTCAGGTATTTCCTCCTTATAAACTATAATAGAAAAAATAATGAAAATAATTGTTTCCTATATCAACCTAACAAACTAGCTATTCTTACAAATGTTGCTTGTGGAGAGGGGGCCTAATGGATATTCTAATAAAATCTTCATAGCTTCTGTGCAAAGAAAATGTTGAATTTCACTGAAAGACTTAACATTTATGTATGGAAAGCCAGCCTTCATTCCCAGAATATAAAAATTCTAGTTCTTCCCTCACTAGTGAAAAAATGGAGAGGTTTCATGAGGTCACACTTACGGTCTCATCTGAAGTGGGCCAAGTGCCAAGGGGCAGCCTGAAACCTGCTGCCAAGGAGGACCCTCCCCTTCCTAATTACTGAAAAATTACTTTAAAGCTACAGTAGTTAGGACAGTTTGGTTTAGGTGAAAGACTTGGCAGGTTATTGGACAAGGCAGATTATTCCATAAATAGTAATGGGACAGTCAGTTACCTTTTCAAGGTTTTCGTTTTGAAGTTTTTTATTTCATTTTGCTTTTTTGTGCTGGGAATGGAAGTCGGGGTGTCCTGCATGCTAGATGGGTGTTCTACCCCTGAGGTGCACCACTGGCCTGCTTAACTTTTGTTAAGGAAAACGAAAGATGGACTCCTGTCTTACTTGTAGCAACATAAATTTAGGATGTATTAAGGATTCAAGTTTTAAAAGTATCTTTTTAAGCAATTTGCAAACTTGGTAGCCATAAGGAAAAAGATGGAGGAATTGATTACGTGCTGATTAAGACTTGTTAGGCAACAAATGATATAAACAAAGAGAACCACAAGGTATAGGTATTTATAGCTCAACAGTAAAAAAAAAAGTACTTCTTTAATCTGGATAGACATGTGTAAAGGGCACATGAACCAGTAAAGAATTTTAAGAAAGAAATTCAGATGGTGAATACAGATGTTTGAATTCACTGACAGTTCCTTTTTTAAAAAGAGCAATTAAAAAAAACCTCAGAGATCATGTTTTCCACATGCCAAATTGGCAGATGTTTTCAACCTTTGATGCTAAACTCTTCCACGTGCTGTTGGCTCAGCTTTTGGAGGGCGACTTGGAACTGTCAGAACCAGGCGTCTCCATGCCTGTATTGACCCATTCCCTTGCCAGGAGCCTGCCCTACAGGTAACTTGCCCAGGTCCACCAAGATCTGAGTGTGTGGGTGCTTGCAGCAGCCTGCTTGTGTTGCCATTGTTTTTTTAAATAACTTAATGCGTTTGTTTATGGTCATTTCATTCATGAAAACAAAACAGTGAAAGCAGCCTTTAAACTCCATCACTGGGGAAGTGGTTCTATCTGTAATTCTCAGTGGGATAAACTGCTCCCTCTGGACCATGTGACAGTGTGTGGGGACATTTCTGGTTGTCCCAGCCATTGGGGGTGGGCATCTAGGGAGCAGAGGCCAGGGGTGCTGCCAGATACATATAGTGAGCAGTTTGGCCCCACAACAAAGAACCGCCAACTCCCACATGTCAGCAGTACCTCCATGGAAGAGCCCTGAGATAAATAAACTGACACACTAAAGCAGTAGAGTCCAGCCTGTCATTAAAATGATGCACTGTTCCTAGTAGGTGCCTAAGATGAGGAAACCCGTTTGAAAGAATTTGATAATTACAATGTGCAGTATTCGTGTGAAAACTTCACAATCTGTCAGACTTCTTGCATTTATTGCATTGAGTTTTGATTATGTGCAGTAGTCTGGGCCTTGAACTGACTTAACCAATGAAGTCCACAGATGAAAATGGGTTTTCTACATTTATTTAACAAGAAGTCAGTAAGAAGTAAAAGTGTAAAACTGTTCATTGGAATTATGGATCTTTCTCGTTTCCTTATTCCACTTGCATTGTTTGTTAGCATATCATGCCCTGTGTGTTTTGCTTTTTAAAAATGTGTTTAAGTCATGCCCATGTCCAAAATAGGGAGTAGTTAAGAAAACGGGGACCGTGTACAATATCACTTCGCGTTTAGCACCGTAAAGTAGGGTAGTATGAACAGATATATTCATGGTTTAATGAGAAGTGGGAAAGGCCAGATTTAACACCAAGTAAATTTTAAAAACTACTCAGGAGATGGAAGATGATGCCTTAAAATGCTGATGGTGACATTCTTCTTTAGATTAATCATTTCTTTCAAAATTTTCCCAGAGTAATTTTATTTCTGAATGGAGAAAAGATGCATGTAATTAATTTTAAAGGAAAGAAGAACACTCCTAAAGGATGAGATGCTCTGCTTTCTTTTCTGATTTGGAGATTTTGCCCCATATCTCTTTATTAGATTGCACTCATAGCATTGAATTGAGAATGGGAAAATTTTTCTTTTTCTTACAGAAAAATGTTACAGAATTCCTGGCACCCCTGAAGCCAGTGCCTATTCGAATAGTGAGAAGCGCTCATGGAAACAAGACAGGTGAGGTCCCCAGGGTGTCACAGGGTGAGGGCAGGTGTCCCCAACCTTTTGGGCCCTGGGGACTGGTTTCATGGAAGGCAGTTTTCCTGTTGGCCGGGGTGGAGAGTGGATGACTGGAAGGACTGTCGCTCCCTGGCACACACAATGCGTGGTGCAGTTCACACCCTGTGAGAGTCTGATCCACCTCTGAGCTGGCCGGAGGCGGAGCTTGGGTGGTGATGCTGGCCACAAAGCTTCGGTTTCTCCTCTGCCATCCACCTGCTGTGCAGCCTGGCTCCTAACAGTGGCCTGGGGACTAGGGACTCCGGAGTTAGAGCAGCAGATGTGCAGGTCAAAGATTGGGGCCGCTTGTGTAAAGGAAATTTTTTTTTTTTGGTACCAGGAATCAAACTCAGGACCTCATGCTTGCCAGGCAGGCATTGCGCTGCTGAGCTATATACCCAGCAGGAAAAGCTTTAGAGACAGTGGAGTTTTTTTGTTTCTTCTTTTGTTTTTCTATTTGTGGTCCTCAGTTCTGTGGATGTGATTACACTGTTTGGGACAAGGTCAGTCTCTTGTCCCCGCCCCTGGCTGCCTGGCCCGTAGTGACAGGGTTTCACCTGTGTGTCTCCTCATCCTGGCCTGTGCTTACCCCTAGGCTCTCCTGTTCCTTAGACAGACTCCAGCAGGGCTGTGGTTGCTGGACCAGGTCCATGGTCGCCCCGGCTGGTGGGGTCGGGGGTACCTCCCTGAGTGCATGTGGTGTTGCCCCTGCCATGTCTCCCCAGTCCCACCCTGGGCAGGTCTCTCCCCCCTCCCCTGGCCTCAGAGCCCTGAATCTGGGTGCCCTGAGGTAGGGACCCTGGGAGAACTGGATGCTTCCTGCCAGCCTGCTTGCTGGCCAGGCCAGGAGACACAGTGGCAGAGCAGTCACATCCAGCCTTGGGCCGCATGGCTGCAGGAGTCCAGCACTGCAGGACGGTAGCATCTTTGGCAGGAAGAGGCTGCCAGGCAGAGTGACAGAGGTTTCCCAGGCCACCACGTGAGGAGAATCGCACCTGTGCATCAGGGGTGGTCAGGTCCCCACTGGCCTGCGTCCCCTCTTAGCCCCGTGGCCCACTCCCCAGGCTGACCCCTGACTGGCCTTCCTTCTCTCCTTGTACACTCACTTGTGTGCAGTGACAAGCAGGGGAAAGAGCCTGGCTTCAGATCCCAGGCTTCCGAGCTGGCACAGGGGACACAGCCTCAGCGTCCACATCTGTGCAGTGGGTGGACCCTGTGTCATCCCGTGGAGGACTGAGCTGACCTATGAATAGTCCTGTGGACACCATTGTAAATGCCAGTGGTGCTGGTGCAGGTGGTATCCCCTCCCTCGTGGCGCTAGAGAGACCAGACAGGAAGTGGAAAGGAGCATCTTTGAATTCTCAGGGCTGAGAGAACCCTCTTGGGGCTGCTGCTGGAGGAGCCAGCACGGTGCAGGTCACTTGGAGGGCAGCCGGGGTCCCTGCAGCAGAGCCAGGAGGAGGCAGGACAGGCCCTTGGGCCTTGGCTAGTGTGGGCTTTGGTCTGCTGGGGGCTTTGGGCAGGTCAGGATGGTGCCCTGGCTGGTAGAGGGGCCTGGAGCTGGGCCCTGGTGGCTGTGGAAGAGGAAGAGGAGGAGGGAGGGGATGGAGGAAGAACTGGGTGTCAGGTTATGGGGTGGACGAGGTTACAGGGTGGCAGGTTATGGGGTGGATGAGGTGACTGCATGAGGGACAGAAGCAGAAGGAATCACCAGGAATTCTAAACTGCTTTGTGTTAGAGGCTTCAGACCAACTTGCACATTGCCACCACGTAGCCCTGTGTCCCTGCATGTGTCGCTTACTTAACTGAGCACCCACTGAGGGAAGATGTGGCCTCTGCTCAGGAGACACCACTCATTTCTGTGCACGTCGGGCCTTGAGCTCTGGGGAAACTGGTCTCAAAGGTGGCCCCAGGGTGCTGAGCTGGGCCCAGCACTGCCCTTACGGGCAGAGAGTGGGGTGGGGGGGTGGGAGAGTGGTGGGAGGGGCCGGAAGGCCTGTGTTCTTTCTTTTGTGGTCACCAGGCCATGTGTGCCCCCTCAGACACATGGAGTGGGCGGGGCCTGCTGCAGGTGTTGCTCATACAGCAACAGTTTCCTTCCCCCTTCTGGGCCAGCTCAGGTGGACCGGGAGTGGATGCAAGGTCACCCTGCCTGGTGTCCTGTCCTCCAGTCCCAGCTTCTGCCAAGTGAGCGTGGCGTCCTCTGCTACCTGCTGGCATCCTCGAGGGCTCTAGCTCATCCCTTCCCTACCCCACAGGGCAGGATGCTGCACGTGCTGCTGTCCACCATCCAGAAGGAGGCTGGTGAGAAGGCCGGTGACCTGGGGTCATCTTACAAGAAGAAGAAGGACTTCAGGGACAAAGCCAACAGCTCCAGGTCCCTGGCAGCCAGCAGTGGCTTCTGAGCCCCTTCGCCCTTGCTCCTGCCTGGCCAGGCCACCAGAATCTTTTCACTCTGCAATGGGTTTAGTCCAGAGCCCCCCAGCCTCAGTTTCTTCATCTGCAAAGTAAGGCAAGCAGTGTGGTGCCTTAGTTGTGTGGTGCTGTGTGACATGAGCCCGGCCCAGAGGCAGTGCTGACGTGTTAGCACTTGCCAATGTCACCACCTGTCCTGGTTCTGGGGTGTGTATGCTTGGCCCGTGACGGATGTGTTGAGGGAGGGGGCTCAGGGAGGCAGACCCGTGATGGGGCTGCAGCTTCTGTGTCTGAAAGTCTCCCATTCAGCCCCTCCGTGACCCCGCCCCACCTCCGCCCCTCACCTCCCACAACTGGAACATGCTGTTCATGGGGCCCAATGCTGTGGCAGAAGTACAGCGCCACCAAGAGCTAAGTGTTCGTCCATGTAAGTGGGGACCTGGGCCTGTCCGTATGTACTTGCACATGCTGTGTGTACTCATGTTGTGCTTTCAAATGCACGTGTCCACAGTTAGACACCAGCTAAGTTGACTCTTAGACCAAATTTGGGGTGTCGACAGAGGTGACATGGATGGTGCCCATTAGTTTTAGCCTCTGTTGTCCTTTACCCTTCCCCACAGGCACCCAGCGTCAGTGCTGTCAGAGAAGTGGAACGCACACCAGCTCTGTGACTGTAAATGTCCCAGCAACCACATTGCAAAAGCAAACAGGTGAAAGTATAAATAATTTTAATATATTTTACTTAACATATTCAGTGTTATTTCAACATAGGAACATGTTACAAAATTACAGAGTATTTTTCATTCTTTTTTCTTACTAAATCTGGTGTCTTTTAGATTCAGCACAGTACTGAGTTGAACATGTCCCATTCCTGGTGTTCCACGGCTCTGGCTTGTGGCGACCATTCAGGGCCGCACAGCTTGGCCTGAGTCTCAACAGGGACTCTGATTCTGCATGTCCCTTCTGAGCCAGGAGCTCAGCAGTTCTGGGAACAGAGAGGGTCCCCCATCCAGTGCCTTCTAGCAGAGGAAGACCCTAGCCATGACCAGAGCCAAGGGCAGTGAAGCCTGAGGCAGCTTGGGCTGTGACAGCAAGAATGGGCGGGCTGTCAGTGGGGCGACACGGAAGGGGACAGCAAGCTGGGCAGGTAGGAGGAACAGCAGAGATCCTCCTGGCTGAATGGAAGAAATAGGCACAGGGGCAGTGCAGGAGAGGGAATCTGAAGGGGGCTGAGAAGTCCCAGATGTACTGTGTGTGACACAGGGCACCAGAGCCATGGCAGCACCAACTGAACCCATTTCTCCTGTGCCTCTTCCTCGGCCACTGGTGGAGGAAGCAAGCACATCAACTCCCTGACGGGCAGCAGGCTTCTTCCTTTCCTTTCCCCACAGGAGGCCAACGGCAACGTGGCTGTGTGTGTGGCCCTGGGGGAGACACAGCTGGCCAAGGAAGTGCGGCACTTCCTGCTCGACAATGGGGTCTGCATGGACTCCTTCAGCCAGGTGGGTCCTCACTGCCCCTCCAGCAGGTGGCTGCTGCAGCCTCATTCCAGGGGAACCTGTGGGCTAGCTCCACATGAGTGTCCCACCCAAAGGAGGGGCACCCCAACTCACAGGCTGCCCCAGGGTGTGGGCTCCTGGGTACTTCCTACTCCCCATAGCCTCAGCTATGGGAGTGGGAAGGAGCCCTGGGCACTGAGGCACAGGTCTCTCATGAGAAACCTGGCTGTGTGTCCTGGGAGGTCCAGGGGGGCTGTGGTTGGGAACTGTCAGGATCCTCTGTCTCACAGGCAGGGGCTGGAATTGGACTCAGGAGCCATGAAGCCTGGGGCTCAACCCTCTGAGAGCTGCCCCTCATCCATGGAGTAAGTGGGGCCTCCAGCTCTGCTTCCCAAGGACCTGACCACCGAGGTCCTGGACAGAACCCCTAGGCCAAGAGTGCCATAGATCTGTGCTGGTGTCAGACTGAGGAGCCCCTTCTGTTGTCCCATGCATGACCATGTCCCCCACCACTGCTACCTCTGCAGGCCGCAGCAGAGTGAAGCTTGACAGTGATTCTGGCCAAGAACCTTCCGGCGGGCACCCTGGCAGCCGAGCTGCAGGAGACTTTTGGCTGTTTTGGCAGCCTGGGCCACATGCTGCTGCCTGAAGGTGGTGTCACAGGCACCCTGGAGGTCCACAAGGCCTTCAGACACCTGACCTATTCCAAGGTAGGTCTGTTGAGACTCAGCACAGGGTGTGGAAGGGCTGAGGTCTGCTTCAGGCTCAGGGAGCTTGGCCAGAAGGGCACCCTCTCTGCGGGATTCCAAGCATTACCCCAACCGCTGAGCACCGCCAGAAGGCCTGCATGGTTCCCACCTGACTCAGGCCTTCCTGGGCTTCCCATTCCCGAGCCACCTTGACATCATGCTTGCTGCCCTGGCTGCCCTGTACCTACCAGGAGACAAAAGGCAGTGCTGTACCTGGGCCTGTTTCCTTTCTCCTGGACACAAAGAAGCAGTGCAGCAGTAGATTAGTTTCCCGGGGCTGCTGTAACAAATCACTGTAAATACAATGGCTTACAGCAATGGATAGGTTTTCTCCCTCTACACTGGCAGCTGGGAGTCCCACACCAAAGTATCTGCAGGGCCAGGCTCCCCCAGAGGCTCTGGGGAAAGACTGTCCCCACCTCTTCCTGCTCCTGGTGGCTCCTGGTGCCCTTAGCCTGTTGCGTCCCTTCAGACTTCGCCTCGCCTCACTGCAGTTCCCTTCTCTTCTGGGGCTCAAGTGTCCCTCTGGATTTTTCTTACGGGGAGACTTAGGATTTGTACCCCACCCTTGATTTCATCTAGGGATCTTTCCCTTAATGGCTTTTGCAAATAAGGACAGATTCGTAAGTTCTGGGGGTCGAGCAGTGGTTTCATCTTTGGGGAGCTGGCATCTACCTTCTAGAGTTTCTGTTCATCAGGCAGTGGGATGTTGTGCTGACCTCATTACTCAAGATCTGTAGAGGCAGGTATTTGTGTTCCCGTGTTGCAGGAGGGGAGTAATTCCCTTCCTCTGCTGCCCCAACACTGTGACAGTGCCTACTATGCTCCCAGGAGTTGGTCAGTGATGCACAGCACAGTTAACTGATTGTGGACGCCGCCCTTTGTCCCTTTGCTACCCAGGGAAGAAATGTGGTCCCCCAAACATTCTCACATTGTAAGCAGCAGGTCAAGGGCACAGAGTGGAGGAGGCTCCTCTTGATTTTTGACAGTGGCCCCTCCCATCGGCATTGCTGTCCCTGCTTTACACATGGTGAGACTGAAGCCAGGGACCTCCAGTCACATAGCCACAGAGTGGTGCAGCTGGTGGTGACAGCGCCAGCCTGTCTCCCTCCCACACCAGTGTGTGTTCTTAACTGTAATGGACTCGTGAGACCCGCACATAGCTATAGGGTGGTGTTCGTATATTCTCAAAGGGCTTATCTTGCCAGGCTCCCTGCACCCCTATCCTGACGCTACCCATCGCCTCCTGAGGCTGCTGTTACAAGGGTCTCTTTTAGCCTTTAAATAAACGAACCCCACATGTTCACACATTGGGCCTCCGCCTTGTGCCCTGAGATGCAGCACAGGCCCTGGGTATTGTTCTTAGGCCATGGCAGCCTGCAGATTCTAGGCTGTGCTCCTCCCCCTGGCTCCACCTCCCAGTGAATCCTAGTCTTGTCTGACCCTGGGCTCTTTGTCAGTGAATGGGCTGAGTCCCCCCACCCACAGCTGGGTGCTGTGGTGAGATCCACTGTGTGGGCAACCCTCTCTCCACAGTTCTACCATGTGCCTCTTATCTGGAGTGGGCCCCCATCAGTGTCTTCTCCAGCACAGCCCCACAGGAGAAAGCACCCCAAAATGCAGCAGCAGAGCCTGTGGGAAAGGACAAGGAGGAGCCAGAATTCTGTAAGAGCAGAGTCTGAGCTCAAGGCACAGAGGGATGGAAGAGTGAGGGGCAGTGTGATGCCCTTTGTTAGGCCCCTATCCAGGCCAGCAGGTCTGAGTCTCACGGTATATACAACATCAGAATTATGGGTACTGCGTAAGGTAACCAGCTTTTAGTTTATCAGTTGAAGATCGTGAAGAAGAAGACCTAGAATCAGGGCAGAGCAAATGGAAACCACCTGTGATAGAGGTAGGTGGAAGTTACTCTCCAGCGTCCTTGGTGCCCAGCACCTGCTGGCATCCAGTGACTGCAGAGGCAGGAAAGGGAAGGGCAGTGGGGGGCACACAGGCTGTCCTGGACCCCAGATAATACCTCACAGCTGGGTTGAGGCAGCTTCATTGGCATTTCAGGCAGGAGAGTTCCTCCTTGTTGGGACTGTTGTGCAAATGCCAGGCATTCCTCACCTGGCAGGTGTCAGCAGTGCCCTGATCACTTTAAGAATCCCAAATCCTCCCCTGGGGTCCAGATGCCACGGGGTGGTGCAGCCTCCAGAGAGAGCTACCAAGTCTGGGATCATGGCCAAGTCTTGGAGTCAGAGACCACAAGGAAAGTAATGAGGGAAGTGTGGAAGTCATTTTCCCCAGACATTAAGCTCTTACCATTAGTGACAGCCCCCCAACCACACACCCCCAACAGGGTTCCCATGGGTTGTACTAAAATAAGGATTTCTTTTAGAGAGACATAATAGGTCTCCTATCTGCTATCTCCATTGTTCTCATATATTTCTAAAAAACAAAAAGAACATTGAAAAAGAATGTTCTTACAGCAAAAAACAGATGGTGGAGAAGCAAAATTGTGAGTTGTGAGATCCAAATAGAGCATGAGCCTCTATCCTTGTCCACACTGCTGCTGTCCATCTCCTTGCAGGTCTTGTCCACACCACTTGCATCCCATTTCCTTGCAGGTCTCAGGACCGGCCCAGCTGGCACCAGGCATTTGGGAACTGCTGGTCTGGAAGCCTTGTTCTCAAGGAAGGAAAACTCTTCGGTTGCTTTGCTCTTCGATGGTCCAAAGTATCCCAGGCCATTGGGTTAGTGATGACTTAATAGAGGCCTAAGGCCCTGCCTGAACCCATTTATTGAGTCAGCTTGGGCCACAATTTTTTTTTTTATTTTAAACAAAAGGAAAGTAAGAAACCAAAGCCAAACAGTTTCACAACCAACCAATAAGAGAGTAACAATAATCAGCACATTGCATATTATTATATTCACAGCAGTTGTTTAGGATAAAAGATGTAGACATGAAACGTTGTCCAGAAAATTATTAGCACAAAACTTTTGCCTCACTGAATTAAGAGAAACCAGCTATATGACTATCTTTTTTGTTATAATTGCTTTATTATTATTATTATTTTTTTTTTTTTGCGGCACCAGGGATCAAACTCACAACCTCGTGCCTGCCAGACAGGTGCTTAAGCCGTTGAGCCAAACTCCCAGCCCTGCTTTATTATTTTCAAATAAACATTTCACATTAAAAATGAAATCTGAAGATGACCCTGTGAAAACTACTTTTCACTCAAAATTCTTTTTCTTTAACTGTCTTAACTAATTTTTTATATACATGGATTTTCTTTCAGTTCATCACATAAGTGCAACAATGTGATGGTTACGTATATGTGACTTACTTAGTTCACTGAGAAGTATATTTTCAACACTCATCCATTTAAGAGTGAAAATGTCTAGTTTATCATTCTTGGTAGCTGAGTAGTATTCCATTATATAGAAATACCACATCTTTTTTATCCATTCCTCAGTTGAGGAGCATTTAGGTTGTTTCCAAGATCCAGCTATTATGAACTGGTTAGCTATAAACGTAAGTGCACATATGTCACTGTGGTAGGTTGTTTTTAGTTCTTTCAGGAAGATAGCTTGGGCCACAGTTTGGATGAGGATTCCTTGTAAAGCCGCTTCTGCTGCCATTGGGAAATTTCATGTGTGGTCCTGGTTTGTTTCCGATCCGCCCTGACCCCAAACCCCCAGCCACCTTGGTTCTGGGTTTGGTGTCTACACTTGAAGCTGTGTAAGCCTCTGTGGACCAGAGAGAGTTGTTTCAAGTGCAAAGCCTGGCCAGGGTTCTGGGGTGCTGAAGACGAGCTGATGGGGCCTCTTCCTCCCTGTTGTGGCTGGGTGCCTGGGTGGCCACTTTCATGTGGCTGCACACACTTGTTATATCCGGGTGACTCCCTCCACTTACCGTGTTCTTTTGTGACACAGGTCGTCACATGCCTTTCTTTTGTTGTTTGCTGCATTTGTTTTGAATCCAGCCGTGAACCCTGAAGGGGGGTGGGCTGTCTTCTTCCCTGTTGGGGGCCCCCTCCCATACCCCACACAGCCCCAGGTGTAGGGTGGCTCCACAGATGGGTGTGTGAGTGAGTGAGTGCCTCTTCCTGTCGGATGGTGGAACTGGTCATGCCTGTCACACCTGTCTTTGTGTCTCGAGCTCCTGGTTCTCAGGTCTGCAGGGCTGGGGGGTTGACAGCCAGTCTCAGAGAATGGTTGGTGATGGCCACACTGTCAGTCCCCATAATAGAAGCAGCTCTTGATGCCCCTTGGTTTGGTTTCACACATGTATTGGGTGATACTATGTACCCCCAAGTCCTCATATACTTTTGATGGGGCTGAGTCTGGCATTCATGATTGGTTTGTTGTCTGGCACTGGGGTTGGTGATATGAGTGCTGCACCTGCCCAGGGGTGAGGCTGATATACAGTGTAAGGGAGGTGGGTCTCCCTCTTTCTCGCTTCCTCTCTCCCTCTCTCTCTCGCCAGCACACCTTGCTATTTGTGGCCACCATGAATGGCAGCCCCACCACACCACACTGCCTTAGAGCCAACTGAGTATGGAACTCCCAAGAAACTGTAAGAAATAAACCTTTCCTTCCCTAATTTTGGGCATCAGGTATTTTGTCCCAGCAATGAGCAAAAGGTAACTAAGACAGAATTTGGTACTGGGAGTGGGGCTGTTGCTGTGACTATTCCTGACCATGTGGTTCAAGAGCCTTTGGAAATGGCTTGTGGGAAGAGTTTGGAAAGTGCGGAAATGTCGCCTACACACACAGAGCTGGAACAGCTTACGTTGTTCTGTATGGGAGATTCTGGTCAGAGTTCAGAAGACCAGAAGGCTGATAGAAAGCCTGCCAGTAAAGACCAGGCTCTTGTGGGAAGAGTTTGGAAAGGTTTGGAGATGTTGCCTGAATGCATAGAGCTGGAACAACTTAGGTTGTTCTGTATGGGGCATTCTGGTCAGAGCTCAGGAGACCAGAAGGTTGATAGGAAGCCTGCCAGTAAAGACCAGGCTTGGGAGGTTTCTGCTGGGAAGAAGGAATGCATTGGTTGTTGGACTCCACATGATGTGTGATATGGCTTGGCAGAAAGTTTGTCTGCATTCTGCCCATACCCAGAGACTTTGCCTGAGACTGAGATTAAGGGTGAAGGATTGATTAGTCTAGAGAGAGAAATTATAAGGCAGCCAAATGTTGAAATGGTGGCCTAGCTCTTGCTGGGGGCTCTTAGCTAGATTTATGTTGGGAATCAAGAGCAAAGAGCACAGCACAGTGATTTAAAATGTGAGTTTGGCCAGGAAGCTGTGGACTGTAAAGATTGAGCTGAGACCTTGATTGCTGAGAAGGAACAAAGGTGTAGGGAGCCGTTGAAGCTGGAAAATGACCCACACATGAACTTACCAAAGTAACAAAGAGCACCTGGGTCAGCCAAGTGAAAAACGCTCCTACAGCCCAGCAAAACAGGAGGCTCCTAAACAATTCAGGCCTGGCTTGCTAGGCAGAGGGGCTGAAATTGATGTCATCCTTCCCAGTATATAAACAAACAGGCAAGTTGAGCAGTTCCTTTCCTCCCATCAGGAGGATAAGGGCTCCACCTGACTCCAGCTTTGTCTATGTCTTTACTTTTCTCATCCTCTTGCGGTCCTTCACCCCCAAGAACCTCAGGAGCCATGTGGGTTGTAGCATATGGTGCCAGAACACGGACAGGGTAAGAGATTGAGGATGAGGGGACATTCTCAATGTGCGTGCAACTAGTGGGAGAAGTGAATTGGTGTAAGTCAATAGTCATTACTGGAGTGTATTGATACTGGCTTCATCAGGTGTAAAGCATGGAGCATTGAAACTCCCTTCTTCTCTAGGGCCAGTTAAAAACGGGCCTGTGAGAAATCCCTTTCCTTTCTACCAAAAAAAAAAAAAAAAAAAAAAAAAAAAAAAAAAAAAAAAAAAAAAAAAAAAAAAAAAAAAAAAAAAAAGAAAGAAAGAAAAGAAAGAAAGAAAAAGAAAAGGTATATTAATTATTATGGGACAAACTTATTCAAAAGAATCACAAATGTATAAGGAACTTTTTGTTGCATGCTTGATCCCAGTATTTACATTCCTTCTGTGGATCCAGATAAGACAGGCTCTTAATAAAAATCGTAAGCTTCTTGAGACAACCACAATGGAATTGACTCCAGACACTGTTTTAGAATTGAGTCCTGAGCAGGAAAGAGACAGTGAAATGACAGCCACCCCAATAACCTCAACTGAGCCAAAAGTGGCAACTCTTGCCTTTTCGGCTCCAACAAATTTTGCAATGTCACAGGTTGGAACTTCCACCTCTCAGGGAGTAGAGCCAGTTTCTCTGTCTCCCTTGCAACTGATGCTAAAGGAAGCCAGACGGGTGATGGGGTACATAGAGGGTTTTCAGCATATCTATCTGGTTACTAAACTTCCAATCCCCAATAGTTGGAGACAAATTATAATTACTCAGGTCATCAGTTCACAGCCTAAAGGAAAGACGAAAAACAAAGCTACTTGTTTTTGTTGAAGGGCGAGGGGGCATTTTGCCAATAGTTGTGCTGCTGCATCTGTAGGGGTGATACAGCCACTCTCTGTCCCTTCAACAAAACCTTCGACTATCGGTCCAAAGTGTAGACGACGGTATCGTTGGGCCATTCGATGTAAATTTAAAACTGATGTGGAAAGCTTTCCTGTTCCAGGAAAAAAACTTCCAGCAGGTCCTGCAACAGGCCTGCCGAAGAGTAGAGGTGCTACAACCCAGACAACCTCCCTGAGATGGCACAACTCTGCTTAGCCCAGCAAGCTTCTAGTGATTAGGGGGGTAATGTGGTCCTGATTTGTGGTTTGTTGATTTTTGTTCACAAAATAGTCTCAAAAAAAGACAATTTTGCATAACCAATGCAACAACTAACCTGTAAAACTAAAAATTCAACATTTGGCTTTCACAAACTGATAATTGACTGAATCCAGCATATCATTGTCTCACTATGACTTTGTAGTGAGTCTTGATATCTGGTAGTGTAAATTCTTAAATGCCGTTGTTTTTCAAAATTATTTACTTCAAGGGTACTTGTTCCAAATTCTTGATTAATGTAAGTCTACGTTTATTAAGATCTTTTTGCTTTCTTAAGTCAATTTTAGTTGTCAATACACTGACAGTCCATTGAATTGCTGAATTTCTTGAGTTTCCAGAAGAAGGAATTGTAAATTCACATACTTCGGAGGAAATGGGAAAACAGTTTAGAACAAGATTAGGTAAAAAACCAACACAAATCTAGCTGGACCTCTACAGATTTTAAAGGATTATTTGACAGGGAGAAACTGCTGCTTTCTGCTCCTCTCACTACTGCTCACAGCCCCCAAGCAGGGGAGGGAACCGAAGAGCTCCACCAAGCCTGGAGCTCGGCCCAAACAAAAGAAATGAAGAAACAGTGCTGCTTGTTTGAGCTGCAAGGGGAAAATCAAGGTTATGGTTTGGTCTACTCAAAACAGGGTTCAGATCTCCCCAGATTCTTGTTTTGCTTAATTGGTTATTCTTCCTTTGACAAAAATTGGAAAATCTGTAAATAAAGGGTATCTAAGGGTTTTGGGTCTTCTGATACTTACTGGGTTCAACAGATTAAGCAGGGTCACCCTGAGGTAAAATTGATAATTAAAGAAAAAGCATTTAAAGGGCTTTTAGACACAGGAACAAATGCTTCAATTGTTGCCCAGTGCCATTGGCCTATGGCATGGCCTCTGGGTGTGACAACTAGAGGTCTACAGGTGTGAGCAATGTTTCTCAACCTTGTAAAAGTGCTAAATTGATTTAACCCGGAGGGATGCAAAGCATGCAAATTAACTTGCTTTTGAGTTATGAATTTATGATCAATTTAGAATAGTGGCCACAAGGGTGTGGAGGAGACTTCCTTCAATGGGTCAGAGAGACACCCCAAAATTTGATTTCTAGTCATCAGGGTCTAAAACCATTTCAGAATTTTTGCCTTTAAAAATACATGTAAGTGGTGTAAGGCACAGAGAATTTCCCTTGGGGAGCCTGGCCTTGCTTGTGAGGCGGGCCCTGTGTTGTGAAGCTGAGATTTGCAGCCCTGCCTCCTGAGTGCCGAGGAGCAAATTCCCCTGAGGCCTGCCAAGCCTTTCAGTGGCTGCCCCACCGGCAGCACTGCAGCACTCAGCCCAGACCAGAAGGCAGGACATGGTTCGGGAGAAGTGGGACACAGCTCTGGTGCGCCCAAGCCAACCTGGTTTTTCCCATCACCTATGCACATGCTTTATGCATTGAAAGTTTACACCGCAGAGTTGCTCTGATCCCCAACAACAGTGGGGCCTCCAGGCCAGAGCAGGAGCACAACCTGTGTGTCTCAAGAGAGAGCCCAAAGTGCATAAATACAAAATACAGGGTTTTTTTTTTTTCTCTATACCTTACCCCCAAAATAACTTACAATCTTCAGGTCTAAAAATAGTTAAATATGCTCACAGTTTAAATTTCAAAAAACAAAAAAGGGAGAGTTCACCTCATAACAGATTTCACTTGACAGTAAAATTTTATTTTATTTTATTTTATTTATTTTTTTTTTTTTGGCACCGAGGGTTGAACTTACAACCTCCTCGCACCTGCCAAACAGGTACTTAAGCCACTGAGCCAAACTCCCAGCCCTGGTTTTTTGAGGCAGGGTCGCGCTATGTAGCTCAGGCTGGCCTTAGGCTCGAGTTGTAGCCCAAGCCGGCCTCGAACTAACAACGCTCCGCCTACCTCAGCCTCCCGAGTGCTGAGATTAAAGGCGTGCGCCACCACGCCCGGCTGACAGTAAAATTTTAAAATTCTAATAAAGACTGCAGCAGGAAGATAATTCAATCAAATAAAGCTAAAAAGAGTCCTTTAGAAAGATCTTTATACTGGACAATCAAAGCACCCACTCCAGTGCTAATTTGGGGTCGAGGGTATGTTTATGCTTTTCCAGGAAATACTAAATGGCCTATCTGGGTGCTAATATGTGCTGTCCGGCTGTATCATGGATCCAGACCCAGAGAAGGAATTGATTCCACCTCTCAAGAAACAGATGTTCAGTCCTATGACAGTGACCATGTCACAACTGATAGAGAAAGATGAAGCTAGAGCCAAACTTAATTGACCCAAGATGCCCAGAAGATGGTAACAAACAATAAAACCATAAGTCTAAATAGATAAGAGTATATGCTAAGTCCTATGATAAAAATATATGTTAATTATAGATAAGATTTTGTCCTTTCCAAATTCTTTTATGAGATCTCTGCTAATTGACCTACAATAAATCTGACTAGTCTATTTATGATTACAAATTCTATGATTGTAAAAATTAACATAATTCAATTTGGCTAAAATATATTTGAGTGCACTCTGATTGTGTAAGATGTTTGTCAGTCTGCCTGTATATGTTTGTCTGTTTGTCCAGTCTGTTAAGGTGTTGTTGGGAGTCAGCTGAGCTAGTGATCATTCACATCTATGGAGCCAAAAGCACAAGTGCCCATACAGGAGTGCCCAAGTGGCACGGAGCTCGTAAGAAATGCCCTGAGGGCATGGTGTGCTGGAGGTGACAGGTATTCCAACCCCGAGGACATGGGGCGTAAGAAGTGAGCTAGTTCAGCAAAGGTGCATGATACAAATGTATAAATAGCCCCCAGGAACTTAGAGAGTTCTTGTGGACACCAACAACTCTGTTTGTTTCTATGTTCAAATCTGTACAGATTGTCCATGTTTGTCCATTTGTCCATTCTGTAAACTGTTTGCTGTTCTTTTTATTTTGAGCTCAATAATTTTTTTCCTTTTTTTACATTTTTGGATCATTTAATTAAAGTTTAATTTGGACTTAAAAAGCATGCTTCCACCTGGGTTCCCAGTTGGTCCAAATGTTGCTAAAATTGGTTGTATAAAATTAATGTATATTGTTTTATCATAACTTGAGAGTCTCTCATTGTTCAAAAATAATACATTAAATGTTACAGTTGAAGTTGTCTTAAGTAAAAAAAAAATATATATATATATATTATTAAGATGATTATTAAACAAAATCCCTTGGGGTGGGGGGGATTGCTGGACAGGACTTTGATTGATGAATAAGAAAGTGGCCACCTGGTAACATTTGTAACCAGTTCTTGTTCATTGATTGGAGGCCCCAGTGATCGCCATAGCCTTAAGGGAGATACCCCAACTAAAGTTATATAAAGTATTATTGAAATACGTTCACATTGGTCATCATCAAATGAAATAATACAATAAGGTTTTTGATTTAAAAATGCCCATACAAAGGTTTCATATGGCTATGAAAGATTGTTATTAACCCCATGGTATATTTATGTATTCATGCCTCCAGATGCACAGGTCTTAAAAATGTAAAACAGATTGTTTATGGTGACAAACTGTTGTTTCAGATTCAGATCTCTGTAACAAAACTTATGAGATGTATATCACACTAAAAGTAAACAAGTTAGGTAAAAGCTTTTATGTATTAGGTAGGGATGATTGACCATAAAGGGGGTATCTTATGTTAAAAAATATGCAAATTCAAGTGTGTTAAAAAATGTCAACATAATTGTCATGTTACAACATTAGGTATGGTTTTATTTTATAATTTTCTGTGTAAAATATGTAACAGTTTGTTAACATTCTATGGGTATTCAAATGTTAGGATATCTGTGGTTGTTTTAAAAGATAATGGTTCTATTTTATGTTCTAAGATGTTTGATATTTAAATAAGATGATAATATTATGCTTACTGCCTGTATTACATTGTACTGTTAATAGTCTTTTTTTCTGGATGTTCAACAACTGAGGTTTAGAGACCAACAATTAGAGAGATAGATGGGCTAAGAGGATAGCCAATATTTTGGCCCTAGCCCTCCAAGGTCAGTGAGGACCCAGAACATTAGAGAACCTCTGCTGTGATACCCAATACTCAGTGAGTCCCTGGTCCCCTGATCAAGGAGACTATGAGACCACAGAGGAAAGTGATCATTGATGTGTGGTGTGCCTAAGGAGAGTCACCAGGGGAAAAATCTCCCAGGCTTTCACAGAAAGCAACTTGGTCAAGCAGTGGCCGTGACTCATCCAAATGGCTGACACTGACAAGAACTAAGAGGTGCTATGTAGGGGTCCAAGGCATTTCTTGAGGAGATTTAACTGACCTTGATAAATAACCAAAAACTGATTGTTTTTAAAAGAGGTCTCACCTTAACTTGGTCTTGAATATCCTGCAGAAAATGTACAACTACTAGAGGTATATAAAGCAATGCTAAAGGAATATGTTATAAAAGAAACTCAAATCACTAACATCTTCTGACAGTTGCCAGCTACATTGGTAGCTGACTACAATTATGGATTAATGGACTACACAGGGTTGCAATTGTGGAATGCAGGGACGTAAAATCTTTGGACTGCACTTAAAAAGATCTTCAGAGCTCCCCAGAACAGCTCCTCCAGCTTCAACTGACCACCCATCCTGTGCAACAACAAAACAGAAAAGATGGATATGTAGGGAGCCCTTGAAGCTGGAAAATGACCCACACATGAATTTACCAGAGTAACAAAGCACCTGGGTCAACCACATGAAAAATGCTCCTACAGCCCAGCAAAGCAGGAGGCTCCTAAACAATCCAGGCCTGGCTTGCTAGGCAGAGGGGCTGAAATTGATGTCATCCTTCCCAGTATATAAATAAGCAGGCAGCATTGGTTGAGCAGTTCCTTTCCTCCCATCAGGAGTATAAGGCTCCACCTGACTCCAGCTTTGTCTCTCTCTTTAGTTTTCTCATCTTCTTGTGGGCCTTCACCCCCAAGAACCTCAGGAGCCTCATGGGTCTTGGCACAAAGCAATGAAAGAGATGGCCTGGGGGCATCCTGGGAAGCAGCAGGCCTCCACCCTTTGCAGCCTCAAGCCTTCAAAAGTGAAAGAGTTTGCTTAGAGGAAAAAGCCACAGAGTGCCATGTCCCAGAGTGGCAACAGAGGCCACAAGAGGTTTCGAAAGGGTTGCGGCCGCACCAGATTCCAGAATGGCAGCGGCATAGAGAAGCTGTTCCTCACAATCAGTTCAGAGAACTCAGTGATCCAGGCAGTCGACCCCTAGAGCCAAGAGAGAGAGAAGCCTGGCTACTGCTCCAGGTGGCAGCATCCACGTGGTACTGGTTTTAGGTGCAAAGACAATGCAAGAAAAGGCTAAGGCAGCTTCCACCTCACCTGCAGAGAGCAATGTGTAAATTTGTAAGGGTGAAGAAGTGGAACATGGATCATCCAAGAAGTGCTATGAAAGTTAAGACCCCTGAAAGTGCCGCGGGGGTGCAGTCACTCAAGCCTTTTGGAGCTTGCAACCAGATTGCTTCAGACCCTGAGCAGAGAACTCTAGGACTTAATGTTTGCCCTGCTGGATTTTGGACTTGCTTTGGTTCCAGTGCTTTGTATTCCCATTTGTAACTTTTGGAATGGTAATATTTATCTTGTGCCTTCATATGTTGGAAGTGCTTAACCTCGTTTTCATTTGTACAGGGGGTTACAGTTAAGAGTTTGCCATAGATCTCGGAGGATATTTGGGACCTGGATTTTCCAACAGTGCTGAAACTGTTAGGACTTTGCCAAGTCTTGGAGAGGGACTAAATGTCTTTTATATTAAGGATGTACATGAGTCCTTGGGGGCCCAGGGATGGAATGTATTGGGTGATACTATGTGCCTGCAAGTCCTCATATACTTTTGATGGGGCTGAGTCTGGTGTTCATGATTGGTTTGTTTTCTGGCGCTGGGATTGGTGATGTGAGTGCTGCACCCACCCAGGGGTGGAGCTGATATACAGTATAAGGGAGGCGCGTCTTCCTCTTTCTCACTTCTGCCCTCCCTCTCTCTTGGCCAGCGCACCTCGCTGTTTGTGACTGCCATGAATGGCAGCCCTGCCACACCACACTGCCTTGGAGCCAACTGAGTATGGACTGAAACTCCCAAGAAATTGTAAGAAATAAATCTTTCCTTCCCTAATTTTGGGTGTCAGGTATTTTAGTAACTAAGACAACGCACCTCTCCCTTCCTGCAGTGGCATGGTGCCTTGAGTTTGTTTGCATTCAAATGTCCCCCACCCAAGCTGGCACCTCCGCACCTTGCTGACCGCAGTGTGTGGGAACGTGCCCACCTGGCAGGGACTCAGAAGGGATGCTGTCCCCACGGTGGGAGGAGCACTGTCTTCATTCCATGGGGCTCAGGCACAGTCAACCCTGACCCCCCAGCTCTGTACCTGGCCAAGTGTTTCCCTTCTCTGAGGCTCAGTTTCTGTGTCTAAAATGGGGCACCAGCCACATTGCTCTGGAGGCCCTTCAAGGGTGTGAGGTGCTCTGTGCACAGTCCCTCTCCTCCCTCTGGCTGTGAGTTGGGCAGTGGCTGTCAGTGCACGTCTGTAACTGGAACTTCATGCCCACAGCTGGGGGCAGGTGACAAAAGAACATGACACAGACCCTCTTCCCCAGCAGCTGCTGGGCTGGTGGCAAGTGGCCTCAGAGGTGGCACTGGTGCACACAGGCCCTGCAGCATGAGGGGAGGCGTCTCAGGGCCAGGGACTCTGGGTATGGAACTGGAGTGCTCCCTGTCCCCAGTCCCCCATGTTCCCAGGTCCAAGCTTCAGTGTTGGGGTGCCCCACTGTTCAGAAGGGCTGCTGGCCGTAGGAGGGGCACAACTGCCTGCCAGGTTTGGCCCAGGAAGTTGCTCAGGTCTGCACTTGTGACAGGCCCTGCTGAGCCCGCTCCACTTCCTCCGTGGATTCCCAGGCTGATGAGACAGCCCGCTTTGGCCTTGTTTGTCCCTTTCTTATGTATCTCTCCCATGCATCCCCTTCCCTGTCCATGGTCCCCTGACCATTCCTTCTTGCCTGCTCCTCCCCACCCCTGCCCCCAACATGTCCCTGCATGCATGTCCCCTGATCCCCACTCCCTTTGGCAGGAGGCCTGGAGTAGCATTCAGATTGGCACAGGCTCCGCAGGAGGGAGTGGAGCTTCTCCTTGGCTGCCGCCTCTTCCTCCTGCCCCTCTCCTCCTGTTCTCTGTGCTGGCCTCCAGGGAGGGGGATGGTGGATTTTATCTCCCCACAACCAAGACCCTCACCTCCAGATAAAGGGCTCCGCATGGTGGGGGGGCTCTGCAAAGCTGCTGGCAGCTGATAACAGTCTGTGCTGCCAGCACGGCCTAAGCGCCAAGGAGGGAGGGGTGATTATAGTAAGGCCACCTGTGGCCACGTGGGGCTGGGTTTGCCTGTGCTGACCACAGAGGGACACGCATTTCCCTGCCTCTAGCCCCCTCCAGCCTCCCCTGAAGTCCCCCCATGTGGATCCCCAGCCCTGGGCCAGCCCTGCCTCCTTTCTTATTCTTCCCTCTCCTTCTGGGTCCTGGTGATTTGCTTGGCAAACATCTGTTTGGGTTTCACAATACCTTATTTTCCTCTCCTCTTGTGTCTGCCCACTTGGCATCAGGAGCAGAAGTACTTTTTAAACAGACTTTTGGCTTTGTCACCCGGCGCTTGGCTGTGTCGCATCCCCTGGACCCAGGTGTGGGGCACAGCGGGGCTGGCCTGGGCACTGGAGAAGCACAAGGCTCCACCAGGGCCACAGTCCCCTGGGCATTAAGGTGTGGCGCTGGCTGAGGGAGGGGAAGGAGGGCCCAGGCCTCTGTCTCATAGAGCTAGGGCTCCCCACCTGCTTCCCTTGGCCTCCTCAGCAAGGCTGGCTGGGCACGAGGGTGATGTGGAGGAGGACAGGGTCGGTCACTTGCAGGTGCTCACAGCAGGCCAGGTAGCTGCTTTGCTAAGGCCTGTGTGCTGTAGTTCTCAGGAGCATCCTGTTGGGGGCACTGCTGTCATTGTCCCCTTTCCTGGATGGAGAGAAGGAAGCAGAGAAGTTGGGAGTGAGGTGTGACCCGCAGGCGCAAGCCCAAGGCCTGGGCTCCTACATGAGGCCCCAAGGCATCCGGCAGGGTTCTATGCATGAGGCAGGAAGTCAGATCAGCGTCTTCCGGGCGTGGTGACTGTTCTCGGGCCCGTGTTGCATGCTGGGCACAGGCTGTGTGTGCCATGTGGTCATTGTACACGTTTCTGAAGCAGGAGCTCTGAGCCTAGGGCTAGGGGTGCCGTGGTCACTGTCAATCAGATCCGGTCCTCAGTGGGCTCTCTTAGCATCAAAGCGCCTCTTTCATTTCCAGCCTGTCAGGGTGAGGGATTTTGGTCAGCTTACTGGATATTGGAGAAGCCAATGGAACCCCAGGCCCAGCCAGCTGCACACCCCAGGTCCTAGACTCCCACCATCCTCGAAGTGCCCTCTCCTTGCTGGCTGGGGGACCCGTCCACTCCTGGGGTGCTGACCCTAGCTTTCACTTAGCTCAGCTCTCAATAAAGCCAAGCATCACCCCTCCCTGGGCAGGTGCCTCTGACCGTGCAAGCCAGCTCTGTGGATCAGAGTGGTGACCACTGTGGCCGTGCTGAGGGCTGCCAGGTTCTGGCCTGGGGACAGCAGGACAGGGCCATCGGTCTCTGCCAGGGGAAGGGAGCTGGCTGATTTATTGCCCACCGTTAGTATAAAAGCCATAATGCTGCTGTGTGAAGTTGCCAAGATTTAAAAACTGAGTTTCCCCCACCCAAAAGCTGGATTTTTCAGCTTCTCAACCTGAACTTGTGGCTACACTGAGTCAACTGTGTGGCAATGAGCAGGCCACGTCAAGAGGGGCAATGGCCATGACCCTCGTCCCCGTCATCCTGGACACTCTGTCTCTCATAAAGCTTCTTTGGGGTCTCTCGTGACCCTCTGCCTCCCCAAGAAGCTGCCTGGGAGCCAGGAGCCTCCAGAACATTCCCTTGGCCCCCATGTTTGGCAGTGTGGCTACTGTGGCGTGAAGGAGACCGAGTATCCGAGGAACGCGGCTGAGATCCTGGCGTGGCAGGAGATCTCACCGGCTCTCCTCCCTCTCTCCTTTCCTCTCTGAGATGTCACATGCCAAGGAGACCCCATAGGCTGGGATCGCCGCTCCTGGCTGAAGGTCATGACTTCTGTCTCAATCAGAGTCCTTGTTCAGGACCTAAAGTCGGAGCTCTTGGCATAGCTTTGCTTCCTGCAGTCAGTAATGCTTTTTCCTCTACCTGGCTTTGTACATCGGGTTCTCAGTACAGATGGCCCCAACAGGGAGTCCCTGGCTGGGTGAACTGTGGAGGTCTCAGTTGAGGGAGCAGCCTCTCTGCAGATCTCTTTTTGTCCTGGGGCCTGAGTCTGGAATCTGGGCTCACCGTGAGTAACAACAGCTGAAAGCTCCACTGATGTTAAAGAGACAACTTTATCATCACCGTAGCTGTTTGCATTAGCCTTGAAAGGGTGTTTCATGAAAAAGCAGTTGCAGCTCAGTTAGGACTTGAAAGCTTTGGGTTTGCACGGAAAGGGCAGGGGAGCCAGGGACATCTTTGGTGCCTAGAAAGAAGGTGTAGGACATTTGAACAGCAAGAAGCACTTGTAAGTCAAGAAAAAGTTTAAAATATTAAGGCAAAGGGGAGTGAGGAGAAGCAGCTTGTCCCCATCAGCTTTGGGCCACGTTACCTTCACAAGCTTCTGCCCCCAGGGTGTGCGGGGTGTAAGTCTTGGGACAGCCAGGTGGGTACCTGACCAGAAAGAAGGGGGATCAAGGGAGAGAGCGCAAAGCTGCTTGAAAGAAGCACAAAGCCAGGCTGATTTCTGGGGTGCAGCGGAGGAGGACTCATCGCTGCTCCCTGATCCTGTGACTTGGGGAGATTAGGGAGGTTGAACCAAACTGAGCATGTTTCTTGAAGGGCTTCTCGAGAGGTCACGGTGCTGCCCTGTTTGCAGCCTTCTCAGGCCTCTGTCATGGTCACCCACGGGAGAGGTCCACACTCAGCACCACGGCCTACTCTGATGCTGAAGCTCTGCCAAGTGCTCCCTGCCCCGCTGCATTTGCACATGCGTGTGCACAGACATACACACCTGCCCCTCCCAACACACACAAGTGCACACATGTCCCTCACTAAGGCACAGCCCCACGTTCGCTCTCTGCGCCTCCTGAAATGCTCTCCCTTCAAAGCAGAAGTGGTGCGCGGGCGTGGAGGCGAAGGCTGCCTGGAACCGCGTTGTGCAGGAATCACCGGAGTCTTCCTGTGTCTCTCCGAGCATCCCTCGTGTGTGTCCGTGTGCACACACGCAGGTTTTCTCAGAAACAGTGGGGAACGTGACTGCAGTCGCACTCTGCTCTATTTTTTATCTGAATTTTTATGTTATGGACTCTCTTGGATGTTGTGAAATATCCTTTAGGAGCAGCCTTCCTAATGATAGCATGTTAATTTGTTCTTTGGTATCCTCTAGCCTTCCTGATCTCCTGTTAGTGAACATGTTATGTGTTTTCCATTTTTCAATATTTTACGTAATATAATTACATGAATGTAATATATCACAAGTAGGTAAAATCACACTCTGATGTGTATATTTCTTGAATATAGTGTTTAGTAGGAATTGTTCTGGAATCCTTTCAGCTTAAGGGGTAATCAGAATGTTCTGAGTTTTTCGCCCATTCTGGAACTGTTAAAGTTTTCACTTGCCTTTTAGTTTGAAAGTTCTCTGAGTGCTGCTTTTTTGGGGGAACAGTAACATTTTGCTGAAGTTCATGGTTCAAGAAAATAGTTCACAGTACATTTACTTTGAAGTTCAAATTAGTGTGGCCTCGTCCTGCGAGGGACTCACCGTGTTGGGTCTGTGTTTTGTATCCTATTCTCTATAAAATAGGGGCAGAGGGCAGGGCATTCTGTTTTGCGTCTCCTGTGTGTGCCCTTTCTCCCCACTTGCCCCCTCTTCTCTCTTTCCTTTGCCTTCTTTCTGCCAAAACTAAGCGCAGCCCCTCCCTGCAGTGCCTATAGAGCAGGCCGATTTGATCTAGAAGATTCTGTGTGATAAGCCTTTAGGTTTTGGTAGGTAAAACATCATTTAATGGATGAATTTGTCTGTTTTTGTTGGGAGGCCAGTAACTGGCAGCTAGATCCCAGAAACTGAAAATCCAGCAGAGGAAAGAGCAGCCGCGGCCACCAGCTGGATCGAAGAAGAAGAGGAAGAAGAGGAGGATGAGAGCCTTCCAGGGTGTACTCTGTTAAAAACCTCAACATCAACACCACAGAGGAGACGCTGAAGGAAGTGAATGGGTTCTCAGGAAAGGAGGAGTGTGTGGGTGTGGCGTGGAGCCTCAAGGTGGGGGGCAAACCGGTGTTTTCTGGGAGATGTGCTCCAGCCCCAGCCCCAGAGCATCCTGGGAATTAAAGGCTCTGGAGTTGGGAGGTGCAGCCTATAACATCTAGTCCACATTCTTCCCACTCCGCTTCTGGAGACAGAGCTGCTAGAGGTTGTGTCACCATCCCAAGGTCACACACAGCCCTTTAGCAGTGTGGGGAAGAACCCCACTCACAGGACATCTGCCCAGCTGTGGTCTGAGTGTGGAGCCATGACCAGCAGTCATCTGGGCCTGGCTTCCAGCTTTACTCCTTCCTAACAGTGTGCCCTCTGGGTAAGTCCCTCCTGTGCCTCAGTTTCCCCATCTGTTGTGTGGAGATGTGAGTGGAGTGGTCTCGCAGGGTTGTCGAAGGTCCGATGAGGGTGATGAGATCATCCAGGGCCCATGTCCAGCTCTTGCCACCCCAGCTGCTGTGTGGATTTTGTGTTTATCAGGACCCCCACTCCCCATTTCCCGTCACCCGCTCCCTCTTCCCTGGGCCCTGTGTGTGTTTGATGCCAGAACCAGATCCGTGTGGGTTTTGCTTTGGCTGGGTTCAAGCAATAGAGACAGAAAAAGGCAAGGGAAAGAGAAAGAGTGTAATGTGATTTAAATTAAGGTTTTTAAAAACCCTCTGGGGTTTAAGTGCAGGGGCAGCAAGAGGCCAGGCCTGGATCGCTGGATGCTGCACCTCCACACAGCTTCCTCCAGCCTGGTCTGCAGCAGCAGTGACTGCTCCCTGCCCCGCCCGCTCCCTCTGTAGCCAGGCAAGAAACCTGCCCAGCAGCCCCCAGGGCCATCCAGTAACTGAAAGCAGGCGACCCTTGTCACCTCCAGTCTTGGCACCCCCAGGATCTCAGGGTAGCAAATTTGGGGGTGCAGTCTTCCTCACCTACATAGTTTTGCAGCCTGAGGTCAGCACCCCTGGGCCCCAAGTTCCAGTCTCAGCCCAGCACTTCTGGGCCCTGTAACCTCGGGTGGGGGCCATCTCTGGACCCAAGCCTCAGTCTTTGCATGTGAAAAATGAGACGTCACCATGGAGCCTCCCTAGGCCCCTGAGTGAGTTACCACGCAGGGGCCCAGTGTGGGACTGGCCGCAGTGAGCTGCTACGATCCTGACTTCCCCTGCGTGCAAGCTGGGCTGCACGGCTCCGTGTGCCAGTACCGGGTGGCAGGTTCACCTGGAGAAGAGGGTGATGCCTGTGAACTTCCTTCCCCAGGTGTTTTCCAAAGCCGGGGTGCTGAGGAGCTGCTCGGTCTCCAAAACGAAGAACAAAGCAGGTACAGTACCTGAAAGCTCAGCAGTGGCGCTGAGAAAATTAACATCGCACAGCCCCGAGAAATGCTGGGTCAGCTGGGTATTTAGCTCAGCGGCACAGCACCTGCCTGGCAAGTACAAGGTTATGAGTTCAATTCCTGGTACCAAAAAGAAAAGAAAAAGAACTGCTGGGCCAGAGATGGGTGAGGATGCATGAAATTTCATGTCTGAGGGGCGAGATATGATGACAGATTTGTTTCTAGTGCCCCACAGGCCCCCTTGCATATATGTACATGCACATATATACGCACATGCGTGCATACACACGCAGTATCTGGTCAGGGGAAAGCAGGAAGTGGCTTAGCCCAACTACATCTGAGATTCGGAAAGGGAGTGTGAACTGGGTGTGGTGGCGCACACCTGTGATCCCAGCTGAGACAGGAGAATCGCTGTGAGTTTGAGGCCAACCTGGGTTATATAGTGAGTTCAAGGTCAGCTTCAACCACATAGTGAGACCCTGTCTCAAAGAACAAAAGAGTGAGAGAGAAGAAAGAGAAAGACACAGTAGGTGTGGCCAGCGGGTAGGAATACTTGTAAAGAGGAAGCCTTTGGTTTCAGTGCATGTGTTTATCGAGTGCATTACATGTGGCAGCAGGCAGCCCAGGTGGAGGTGTCCCCACCTGTCACAGTGGTGGTCATCCCTGTTAGCTCCCGCCCCTCCAAGAGGCAGAGTCCTGTTACAAGTTAGTTACCGTGTCAGTC
Source organism: Dasyprocta punctata (assembly GCA_004363535.1). Classification (NCBI taxonomy): domain Eukaryota; kingdom Metazoa; phylum Chordata; class Mammalia; order Rodentia; family Dasyproctidae; genus Dasyprocta; species Dasyprocta punctata. The sequence continues at coordinate 35,783 of RJWM01018621.1, forward strand.
CTCAGATCTGGAGCACTGGGCCGCAGCCGCAGAGAGTGCCTCATTGGCTGAGTCCTGTGGACACCAGGAGTGCTCTGGACAGCTGGCCATGGACGGGGAGCCGCCTCCAAGGTCTTCTTGGGGTGGAAGAGGGTGCAGAGAGAAGGGAAAGGCACGCAGGGACCCTGGGCCCGTGGGAGCCTCGGTGTGGTCCTGTGCTCATACACACCCCCTCCTGCTGCCTGCTGGTGGGGTTCCTTTCCCTCTCCCAGGTGCACTGCTGTCCATGGGCTTTGGATTTGTGAAGTACAGGAAGCCAGAGCATGCACAGAAAGCCCTCAGGCAGCTCCAGGTGAACAGGGCTTCAGAGCTTGGCTTGGGGTGTGGTGGTGTCCAAGTCCGTGTTGTCCTAGGCCTCACTGTCACCTTTCTCAGCCCTCTGATGCATTGAGCAGTGTGCTGTGGTGGGGGTTGGGCAGCACATACTAAGGACCTGTGGCAGGGACTCTGAGGTAGGGATGAGAAATGCCTTCCTGCCAGGCCTGAGCACGGGGCAGGTGGGGCCTGGCATCTGCGAACTAAACTAAACTGCACACCAGACCCAAGAGGCCCCTGCCCCTGACAATGCTCCTAACTAACGGGGAGCTTGGTGCCCCTGAATGGCAGGAAGTCCAGGGCACATTGGGTCAGGGGACATCGGAAGGCTGGGTCTCTGCCCTCAGTCCCCACCAGCCCTCTGCCTTTTCCAGCCTCGAGCCAGGGGCTCCGCTTTTTGGATGCCAGGGGTTCAGAAGGATTTGAGGACAGGGATGAGCCATGCTGTCTTACTTCTTAGGGTCACGCTGTGGACGGGCACAGGGTGGAAGTGTGGATCTCAGACCGAGCCAGCAAGTAAGTCTCCCGCGGGCCTCGCTGCCCATGGGCAGCATTGCTTCTTGCTGTCCTGAGTGCTGGCCACCCTGTGAGGTGTCTCGGGCCCTTGAATGTTCTTTCTGCCCAGCACCCCTCACTTACTTAGGATTCTCCCTCATTAAGGGGCCTGATGGACATTGGCCTCTGCCAGCTCTGACCCGTATCCTTCCTGAACTGGGACCATGCTGGTCCTTTGCATGAATTTTTTTCTTCATTTTTTAAATATTTTTTAGTACACATTCATCGTACATCATGTTTGTATCTTGTGTGGGGAGTTGGTGCGTGTCTTGGTTACTTTTCTCTCATTGCTGAGACAAAATACCTGACACCCAAAATTAGGGAAGGAAAGGTTTATTTCTTGCAGTTCTTGGGGGTTTCAGTCCATACTCAGTTGGCTCCAAGGCAGTGTGGTGTGGCAGGGCAGGCATTCATGGTGGCTGCAAAACAGCCTGGCACAAGCCTGCAGGAAAGGGTAAACACACCTTCTCCCCACCCTTACACTGTATGTCAGCTCCACCTCTGGGCAGGTGCGACACTCACATCGCCAATCCCAGTGCTAGACAACAAACCAACTACGAACATCAGACTCAGCCCCATCCATGATTACATGACAGTTAAGTGGGGACCATCTGATCACACTATAACAGTGCATGAACATAACACATGTTATTTTTTTTGATCTCCTTCCCTTCCCTTTTGCAAAAGATCTATCTCCCTATTTCCTACCATCTTTTATTTGCTCTTTGTTTATAATTTGGGTTTCTCGTAAGAGAAGCCATGTGATATTTAAGCTTGTGTGTCTGATTTATTTCATTTAACATTATGGCCTCAGAGTGCATCCATTTTCCTACAAGTGCTAAGTTTATCCTTCTTTATGGCAGAACAGTACTCCACGGTGTGTAAACACCACTTTTTCTTTAACCATTCATCTGTTTACGTGCAAATGGGCCATTTCCAAAATTTAGTTCTTCTAACTTGTGCTGCTATAAATGTGAGTGTGCATGTGGCACTATAGTATGATGTCTTTAACTTTTGAGAAGGGAATAGCTAAGTTGAATTCTTTGCACACCCTTTTTTTCATGAATGGAAGAAGCAACTACCACTCATCTCCGTGGCAGAAATAAACCCTAAACAAGTCGGATTTTGCGCTGCTTCACACGAACACTAAGAGGCCATCACACCTGGACAGTTTGTTTTACGGGGCTGTCTTTCTGAGAGCCGGACGGCAGTGCCTGGAGATGGGATGGGTTGTTGGGAAAACTTGGCAGCTACAGGAGACAGCACGGGCCGGTCTGCCCGGTGACCGCCTCCTGGCAGAGTGCGGTGCCTCAGAGTCTAGCTCTGCCCCTGGGTCTCCCTCCACCTGCTTGTCACCTGAGTGACCCACACGCTCGGGGCTCCCGACAGTTCCCAGCATGGGGCGTGTGCCCTGGGAGCCGCTGCATCACCGTCATGGTCATCTCCCTGCCTGGGTGCTGAAATGACCGCTCCAGCAGTCCCGGAGCTGGGTTACCATATTTATTGGGTCGTTTCCAGCAAGTTGGCCATTTGTTGTGATTTTTGAGCAAATTCGCTGCCAGCGCATTGACCAGGTGCGCTGCTATTCCCTCCTCACCATCCTTAGCTGCGCGTGGATGCAGCGCAGGGCGTTCTCGTCCTTCCCAGTCTGCTGTGCTGAGCACCGAGCGCCGAGCAAGAAGGCTTGGGTCGGGCGCTCTGGAGTCTAACGGGGCCCCTGGTTCTCATCCGGGAGCCGCGTGACCTCGGCAGGTGACCTGACCTGTGGAGTAACATGTGGCACCTGGTGCTGTGTGTAAAGCATGTAATTTGTGCCATGCCCTGGGCACTCTGCCAGGGTGGCCGTCCCCCTTTCCCGTGTCCCTTCGCAGAGCAGCCCAGAGCCAGCCTTGCCTGCTCCTGCTTCCCGACCCGTTGTCTCAGTCCCTTTCTGTCGCTGAGACCTGATACCCAACACCTGTAACTTAGAGGAGGCGTTGATCTTGGTTCCCATTTCGGTGGTCTCAGTCCTTGTGTGGTCCGCTGACTCCAAGGCGGGACAGATGGCCAGGCCATGGCGGAGGAGTTGCTGCTCACGGCACAGCAGGCAGGAAGCAGAGGGCACCAGAGGAGGAGCCTGGAAGGAAGAGAAAGCCCCAGGGTGATGACCACAGTATCCTCCCCTTCCAGCTGTACGCCCCGTAACCCAGTCACCTTCCAGAGCTCCCGCCTCTGAGCCCGGGAGAGTTAGGAGGGAATCCGGATGTAAACCACAGCACTGACGTCCGTGACGTAGTGCCCACATTCAGCAAATGGACAAGGGAAGCCGGAGAGCCCCAGACGCTTCCTGGGCCCCACGGTGGTGTTTGCTGGTGGCGTTCACATCCCAGGGCAGCGCTCTTGGATGGAACCTTCCATGGCCACTGCAATGTTCCCCACCAGTGCTGTCCGTGAGGTGGCAAGTGCTGCTGTACTCGGTTCCTTCTGCTCAACAAACCATGCCAGACAATAAAAGGCCACTTCCTTGCAGGTTCTGTGGCTGGAGTCCAGGAGCAGCCCTGCTGTGGGGCCAGCTTGGCCTCTGGGAGGGTTAGGGGTGTCCCTGCATTGCTGTGGCCCATGCCTCACCTCTGGGCTCACCCTGGGCCTGCTCAGTGTCCCAGTGACCCAGCACTGGCTTCCCCAGAGGAAGGAACGCAGGAGCAAGCAAGGAGGAAGAGCAGCGTCTTGCGTGAGCTGTGTCCCGAGTCACACATGGTGGCTTCAGTTGCCCAGAGCCTTGGAGGTCAGGAGGACCAGGGGCAGGATTGTTGGGGACCAGCTCAGGGGTGCCCGGCCCTGGGGAGTGGGGTCTTCACTGTGTTTCATCTTAATTCTGACTGCAGTAGCCACATGTGACTGGGGCCGCCCTGTGGGACAGGGAAACACGGTTGAGGTGCAGGGAGCTGTCAGGTGGGTGGGTGCTGGGGACGGGACCTAGTCGGGGTCCACATGGGCTGCTGTGTCGGTGGAGACGGGGAGGCCTCTGAGGAGGTGACAGCAGGAAGGAGGCAGGACAGTCGTCATCACCGCAGCATCTGTGTTGATCATTCCCCACCCGTGGGTGTGGGGCCGAGTCCCCCCTTATTAAATCTCGGCCATTCTGGCGAGGTGCCCCCGCTGCCGCTCCCGTTCCGCATCTGAGAAGTCAGGCACAGAGAGACTAAGTCGCTTGCCTAAGGCAGCAGATTCTGGGGACCTAGCATCGTATTCGCGCCTGGCTTGGTATTGCGCAGCCTTCGTGCTGCTCTGCCCTGCTTGGAGCGGTGGGAGGTGACACGGGGCAGTGTTAGGGACAGCCTGAAGCCCTGAGCTGGGAGTTTTTCCTGCCGTGTGGCCCATCTCTGCTCAGGCCCCTGCAGAGTCCTCAGCTAGGACAAAGAGTCCCAAACCAGGCCTTTGGGAACCACCCAGTGTCTTTCTTTGCATCTGCAGAGAAGGAAAAGGGGATTGGGTTATGTGGGGAGCTATCCTCCATCCGGGTCCTTTCTGGTGGTGACAACAGGGATGTGTCAGCCGGACACCATGGCTATTTAGGGGAAGACAGTTACAGTCTGTGTCCCCCGGGGGGCACTGTCTTTCTCCTCTTGCATTGTGGCCTCTTCCATACATGCTGCTTGGTCCATCACCTGAACGTGGACGGGAGCTTCCATTCTGCGAGGAAGGAGGAGGTCAGTGTAGGGCGGGAGCCATTTGTACCTTCAGGAGCCTGAGCCCCTTTTCCTCCTGCTCCAGGCTAGCCCTGACGTCTGCCCGGATGAAGCAAGTTCCCAGGAAGCAGATGACCTCCAAAATTCTGGTGCAGAACATCCCTTTCCAAGCTGACCTCCCTGAGATCTGAGAGCTGTTGAGGTGAGATGCGCGGGTCTGCTCACGGCAGCAGCGAGCGGTGGCACTTGAGGGTGGTGGCCTTGGGCCTGGAAGCTTCCACTGCAGGCCAGCACAGTGGCTTTTCAAT
>RJWM01018622.1:0-40689 GCA_004363535.1 Dasyprocta punctata
GTGTGTGTGTGTGTGTGTGTGTGCGTGTGTGTAAAGTTTCCTTGTCCTCCAGGGCCTCCGGACTTGCCCCAGCCAGAGGTGGGACCCCATGGGCACTGCGTGGTGGGGAATCCCTGCTTCTCCCACAGAGCGTCCCCTCCCCCATCTCCAGCCCTGGGTCCCAGGGTCCTGCACCTGGGGCTGGGGGACCAGATCCAGCCCCCTCCAGCACCCCCACCCGGCTCGTGGCCTTAGTTGCGGCTTGGAAATTACAAGCCTTCTTCCCCAGAGACGGTGGGGAGAAGAACCCGCTGCCCACTGCCCTGCTGCCCTCATCAGCTCTCCGACCAGCAGCGTCCGGCGGGGCGGGCAGCCCAGGCCCTGCCGCCTGCCGGGGGGCGGGAGCGCAGCCTCGGAGCCCTGTGGGCCACCTCGTGAGGGCAGCGGCCCTGTCCCACTCTCGAGGGCAGTGGACCGGGGACAGTGAGGGGGGTCCCCTGTGGAGAGACCCAGGGCGTCCCAGCCATCCCCCGGGAGGAGCTCCACCCTCACCTGGGCGCAGCATGGCGCCCAGAGGGCAGCAGGTGCCAGCGGAGGGGCTCTGTGAGGCTGAGCCTCCTGGGGAGCCAGGGCAGCAGCGGGACCTCAGACTCTCTGGGATGCTGCCCCCCAGCACGGAGGTTCTGCGGCAGCTCCTGACTCGCAGGACGGGGGCCGCAAGGTGGGAGGCAGAGAAGATGGGGCGAAGCAGCTCCTGCCCCGAGCCGCCACGCCCCTCCCCCAAGGCCGGGACCTCTGCGGGGCAGAAAGAGCCTCAGCTGCTGTCAGCACGGCACGGGCCCTTCCAGCCCTCCCACCTTCCTCCCAGCCCTACTCCCTGGCCTGCGTCCGCAGCCCTTGTAGCCTCAGCATGACTCACTGGGGCCCTGGGGCTGCTGCTGTCCACGGACCCTGCTACCCTGGGGCAGGGCCCGTAGACGGAGCGTGCTGAAGGCTCGTTCAGCATGACCACTGCTTCCCTCGAGTGAACTGGCCCGAGCGTTGCGGACGGGTGGGCTCACACGACTCCTGCGCACTCGGGCACTGCTGCCGGTGGGCTCTTTTCCCTCCCTGGAAACAGGTAAAGAGAGGTTAAGCAACTTGTCCAAGAGCACACAGCAGTACGCGACTCCAGTCCAGGCCCCTGGCGTTGGTCTGTCTCCAGACTTCCTGGCCCCGGGGCATCGAGTCCTGGAGGTGCCCAGGGCCTGTCCCCCTGCACCCTGGCCAGAGCCAGGGGAGGTCCCTGCTCCTGGACCCCACTACCCAGACTCACCACCAGGCCTCCCTCGGAGTCAGAGCCTGCGTTCCTCAGTCCCTCTCCACGAGCCAGCTCTACCCTGGGCTGGGCATCAGGAGTCTCCAAGCAGAGCTGCAGAATTGCAGACCTGGGCCAAAAGCTGCCTGTGGCCGGGGCACGAGGCGGTGAGGCCGGGGGCCTGGGCTCGGCCCCGGGTGGCTGGGTCGGGAGAGCAGCGACTGAGCTTCGTTCCTGATGAGATTCAGAGGTCACCCGGTGACTCAGCCCCACCCCATTTTCTCTGTGCATGTTTGGGTGTGATTTTGTGGGTGTGGCTGGGTGGTACTGAGGACTGAACTCAGTCCTTCCACTGAGCTGCACCCCCAGCCTTTGCTTGTGTTGTTTATTTTTGAGTCAGGGTCTCATTAAATTGCCCAGGCTGGGCTCAACCTTTGATCCCCCTGCCTCAGCCTCCCAGAGTTCTGGGATCACTGTCATGCGCCCCAGACCCTGCCGCATTTGCTTATTCGTCAAAAGGCCAGCTGTGCTCCCAGCTTGGGACTTGTCCTGAGCTGGTGCTGGGGAGCTTCCGGGAGGCTGCAGGCTGCTCCACCGCTGGTTTCCTCTTGGCTGTTTCTAGCAAGGAGACAGGTGTCGCTCCCAGCCTTCCAGGCATTCACGGTGCATCCCCTGGGATCACCCAGCACCCAGTGAGGCCGGATGAGAGGCCAGGCTGGGGTCAGCTCCACCCACGGGGCCAGTGACACAGGCCTGTGGCCGCATGTGCCGGCTCACACGCAGCTGTCCTGCCGGAGAGGCTCTCCCGGTGGATCTGCTAATGCAGCGAGATTGATCGGGTCTAACTCGTTAATTTGCTCAGCCCCTCCTTCCCCACCTGGCACCCAAAAGCAGTTTCAGAGCCATTAATCAGGGCGCCCACTTGGATTCTAACTGCAGGTCCAGAAAAGGAAAAGCCCAGCTCAGGCATGTGTGCCTGCTCTGTGGGAGGGTCTAGCGGCCCTGAGCAGGGACCCTGGGGGGTAGTGGCGCTGACCCTGCGTTTGCCTCCTCTCCCAGCCACGCCCCTTCCAGGCTGTCACCGCCCCACCGGACAGTCCTTTCTGCAGGCAGGCACAGGCCTCTGAGGGGACGTTCCCCTCCCTCTGTCTGTCCTCTCTACCCTCCACCCTGTCCCAAGGACATTTCCATGGTAACCATCTGCTGGCTTAAATGGGGATTCATGTAAAGGTGGGTGCTTTGGGGAGCATCTGCCGGGTGTGAGTCCAGGCTGCACCGAGGAGCCAAGGGGGAGACACAGCTGACCACCAGAGCCGAGGCTCCGCCGGCCGGGCCCGATCTGCGTGGCACCAGGTGGGTTTCCTCCCCGCCAGCCTTTCACCCAGCCCCACCAAGGGAGAGGCCACTGACCCTCCAAGGAGACACCCACCCTGCAGAGGCCCCTGTGCCTGGTGCGCCTCCATTTCTCCCTAGTCACCCCATGCCCCAGACACAGGGAGATCCCGGCCAGTTTCCAGATGTGCTCGGCGGTTGGCTGGGCCAGGCACGCACATTGGATGCAAGGGCGGATTAAGGATTGAGGGGGATGAGTGCACGTATGGCCGTTGGGCAGGTGACAAGAGAGCAGCAGCGCCAGGATGGAGGAGGCGAGCTCGTGTTGGGTCGTCAGGAGTGAGGACACAGGCCTGGGGGTCAGTGCTGTCCACTGTCGCCACATCCACCTCTCCATCGTCCTCAGGAGCAGTCACGCACCGGCTTGGCAAGGCCTCCGCATCTCCTGAGCCGAGGGCCAGCCCACTGCCCGGCCGGACCCGAGAGCTGCTCCTGCTCACGCCAGCCCCACTGCTCTCTCTGGCTGTTCTGGGGCCAGGGGCACCCCCGTGGGCGTGGCGGTGCAGCTTTGCTCAGAACCCGCCCTGAGTCTCACCCCACGCTGCTCCTCCAAGGCAGGAGGAGTGACGCGGCCACAACCAAGGGCTCCGCTGTGCTCCAGCCAGGCCACCTTGCCGGGGTGCATGCGACGATCTCCTCCTGGATCAGAGCCCTTCAGCACCACCCAGGCCCTGCCCTCACCCAGCTGCTGCCCAGCGCTCTGCACCAGAAGTTCCTTCCTGATGAGAAGGGGACCTTGGAGCCCGGCTCACCCTGCCTCTACCCATTTTTCCAGCAAAAGTTTTAGAAACTGTTAAGTGCATCAGAAACAGGAGAATGGTCTGTGCCTCCACGGGCAGTGCCTCCTCAAAGTGCCCTCTGCCTCCCCCAACTGCTGGTACTCCTACCCCAGGCCCGCCTCAGGCGAAGACTCAGGTGATGGGGTAGGGGTAGGGTGTTTCCTTGGAGGGGTTAGTGGCCTCTCCCTTGGTCGGCCCAGAGGTCCCTGTCTTTCCAAGCGCTGGTTTGAACACAGCAGATGTTTTCCCTGTGGGAAGCAGGGAGAGAGTCACAGAAGAAGCGAGGTCCAGGTCTTCCCACGACTCCAGCAGTCACCAGGTTCCGGCGGAGGCCCCAAAGCTGACCAGGGCCCAGGGCCGCGGCAGTGCCTCCTGGCCCGTGTCTTTGGTGTGCTGCAGCCTTGCCTGGAGAGATGTGCCGGCCGCACCAGAAGCCGCACGGGTGTCCGCCCTGGGTCTCTCGGGTGGGTTCACTGTGGCTCCCCCACCTTCGGGTGCTCCTGGCCACCGGGCTCCCTGCAGGCAGAGCCATCTGCAGACAGGCCGTTGCCAGTTGCCGCACCACCGGCCTGGGCCTGGCTGGAACCTCACAGCCCCAGTGGGGCTCCTGCCCCTCCCCCACCCGCTGCTCTTACTAAGTAGTTAATTATCGATAAACACTCCAGCGGAGGGCTCCAGCCTGTGTGAGCACTGCCATGATGAATGAGAAGGGTCGGCTCCGGGTCTGTCTCCAAGTCCTGCTCCTGGCCTGCTGACAGAGCTCCTGGTGGCAGGAGCCAGGGCTGTGCTTAAATCCTGGCTCTGCCCCTGCCCACCGTGACCTCAGGCCGTCCTCCATCTCCCTGGCCTCGGTTTCCTCAGCTGTCCTGTGCAGTCCCACGTCACCGGCGGCTCAGCGTGAGGATGGAGCTCGTGGCAGCCAGGCTCCTGGCACCTGGCTCACTGCGGAAACCACCTGCAGCTCTGCACTCACGGGGAAGTTCCCGTGCCAGTCCATAAGGGTCACAAGCCGAGAGCCTTCAGAGTCCGAGCGTGGAACCCACGGGCCAGGCCAGGCGTGGAACAGGCTGGAGACAGGGCCGGGATACCTGGCCTGCACCTTCCCCCATCAGCGCTGTAGAGCATCAGTTAAGCGCCCAAGCCGGGGGCCACGCACCCCACCCAGGGCTCGACCCAGGCAGCGGGTCTCCTGGTGTCCGCCCAGGCCCCGACCTGGGACCCAGCCCGGCCTTCCTGCAGCTGGTGCTGAGGCACTGCAGGCAGCGGCGCAAACGCTGGGCTCCCTGTGAAGAATCCCCTCCTGACAGGCCACCAGCACGGAAAAGCCCTTTGTCCTGGCCAGCTGGCTGCCTGCGAGTGATCTCCGGCCCGAGCCAGCTCTGCGTCGGGAGGATTGATGCCGATGCTGCTCCAGCCCGAGGGTCGAGAGGAGGCCGCCACGCCCGGGGGCGGGGGGGCGTCCTGAATCAGTTTGCTTGGCAGCCACTGGGCCCGCCAGGGACATGGGGACCCCAGGGGGCGTGCTCAGTCCTGATGGGCACTCCTCCTCCTCCTTCATCTCTGAGGGGCCTCCTGGCACCCTAACCCGAGGCCTGGGTGGAGATGAGACCCTGCACCCCTTGTGGAACTGGGCCCCCCTGGGCCAGTGGAAATGCCACGCCGGGGCCCAAAGCTCCCCACAGGATTCTGACACCAAGCAAGGGCCTTGCCCTAGCCCCCAGGTCACCTGGGGCCCCACAATCCACATTGCAGACCTCTGGTGGGTACCTCCACCCCTTGGAGCTCTGCCGCCCCCCAGGGGCCACATCGCTGGCTTGTGGGGATTTGGCTCCACCGATGACGGAGGGGACAACCTGAGGAGACCAGGACGCTTGCACTCATGCCCTGCTGAGGCCAGGGCTTGATCACTGCCCTTGAGGCCCAGGGCACGGCCCTTCCCGGAGGCTGGGCTCCCACTGAGGGTGGAATCAAGGTTGGACAGCGTACGCGTGCAGGGAATGTGGTGTCCACGTGCACGATCCACACGTGCATGCGTGAGTGTGACGGCTGATTCCTGAGGTGGCCTCTCCCATTCATGTGGCCCCCCTCCCACCCCTCCTGGGAGGACAGCTCCCCCAGCCCCCCAGCAGTCTCGCTGCTGTCCCTGGAGCTGGGCTCGGGGCCCCACGCCACTGCCCTTTCCACCCACAGTTTCCCCCAGGCCCAGGGGCTGCCAGGCGAGTGGATTTTCAGCTCAGCACGTTCCTCGGGAAGGGAGAAGGAAGGCAGGGCTCTAAGAGCCCCCACTCCGGCATCCTCAGACCTCGGCCTCCCCCTCCCAGCCCCACTGAGGGCACAGCCTGCAGTGCAGGCACCTCCTGCGGCGTCAGCAGTGGTGTGGCTCCAACGTGCTCTGCCAGGTGTGAGGCCGCTTCCTCCACAACACCCTCGCCCAGCATTCCTGCGACCCTGCTCCGATGGCAGCCCGATGTGGGGGGCCAGTCCTTTCGCTAGAGCACCCTCCCCTGAAAGACCGTGAGCACTGGCCAGGCTGTGTGGCTCAGTGGACAGCGTCAGCGAGCGGGCGAGTGGCAGTGTCCTCTGTGTCCCGGGTCGAGGAACGCAGGGCGGGGCTGCTCAGCTGGAGAGGTCTGCGTCCTCGTGGAGGAACCGAGCTTGTCCTCACAAGGTGTCCTGAGGACACGCCCTCCACGGGCTGCCGGGACAGGAGGGGGAGTGGGTATCTGGGGACTACATCAGGGCCCCTCCCACAGGAAGGGAGTCAAGGAGCTGACCCTGAGGCCTCTGGGTGCCCAGAGAGCTGGGCGGGTACAGGTCCCAGGATGGGGAGCAGCCAAGAGCTGGGAGGAAGAGCCGCTCTCACGCCAGACCAGACCGGCCGCGCAGAGGGCCTGCCGGACTCTTCCCTGGCAGCGAGGGGCTGCTGGACTCCCAGCTCCTCACAGCGAGCCCAGGCCCAGGTGAGGGTGCCTGGGGCAGGGGTGCGGGGAGCCAGAGCTCGCCGGCCAGGACCCAGGGGCTGCATTCCTGGGGGCCGAGCATGGGTCCTTGGCCACCGAGGTGTTGCGATGCACGCAGGGAGGCCCGGCTCAGCCTCACCTGCCCTGGGTGTCGGGCCCAGCCCCGCCTCACTGTAAGGAACAGCACCGGTGGGGCACTTGCAGCACGGAGCACTTTCTTTGGTTTCCAGTGTATTCTGACCTTTGTCATACCAGATGGGCTGTTGCAAGCATCTGGGGTGACATTGTTCTGTTACTGCCATGAGGTCAATACCAAGGTCATCTGGCCTATAATCCTGGCACACAGAGGCTGAAGCAGGAAGATCACCACGAGATGGGCCACGTAGTAAATTCAAGGCCAGCCTGGGCTACACAGCAAGATTCTGCCTCAAAGCAAAACTAAACAAAACAGAGCCACAAGGTCACCTGGCCAGGGGAGGGGCCCAGGTGCCCTGAGACCGGGCTTCCTCACAACCTCCAACACCACTGCCTCTCAGCACCCCAGGTCCCAGCCAGGGCACCGAGCTCGGGTATCACCCCAGCCCACGCTGCCCCTTCTCCCCGGAGAAGCTCTGTCCTTCCTGAACTGTGCTCAGGGAGCTCTGTGACTGAGAGCTCTGCTTCCTTATTGACAAAGACGCGTCTACAAATAGCTCCTCACTTCTCCAGCCCAGAAGTGCTGGTGTCGTTTCGAACATGAGCCCAGAAGCCAGCTCAGCGGATGCCAGGCCAGCTACCTGGGCAAGGCTGCAGCTCATGAATATTCACGCCGTGAGGGTGTATCTCTGAGGCTCCCTAATTACCTTGAATCAATCCAATCGAGCTTCCCCAGGCCACTGCAGTGCTGACTGTCATCTCCCCCCTCCTCAAATCTCTTCCCTCCAGCATCTAGGGGGTCAGCAGACTCAACCTTCCTTTCTGGGCTTGGGCCACTCCGTCCCAGCCCGCTGGCTCTCTACGAAGTGCCCGACACATCCCGCCCTGTTCTCTGGGAGGCCCTGGACCTCATCCCAGTCCTGGTGGGATAATTACCCTGACGTCCGTTTGCAGAGTTTCAATACGCTTTCTCGGCACTGGAAGCACAAATCTGGCTGTGGTTTTGCTAAGCTGGCGTAGGTCCTTTCCTCTGGCTGGGCCCCCTCAGGGACGGCCATCACCACTGCCAAGGGCCTCGAGTTCCCCTCATTAGGCAGTCGGCACTAAGCCCAGCTGTGGACGGCGCACACTGCCCATCAAACTTGCCTGTCAGGCAGAGCCGCCTGCCTGGGCACCTGATGTCCCCACGGACCTGTGCTGGCGCTCAAGGGCAGCTCCTCCTGCACTAGTGACGGGAGCGTGGGCCCAGCTGCCTGCGGACACTGTGCTACTGCAACCTAGCTCTGTCTCAGGGAAGAGGAGGCAGAACAGAGGCTCGGGGGTTAGGACTATTGGAGGGGACAGGAAGCCCCCAGGGCGGGTGGCCCGGCAGCAGCTCTGTGCAGCCCAGGAGGGCTTTGAGATCTCTAACACAGAATCTCAGCACGCCAGGGCTGTGGGACATAGCAGGGACCTGGGGCTCAGGGTCCTTATCCCGAGGGAAGGAGAGCAAGCAGGGCTGCAGGCCCCTCGGGACAGACCGCGCCTCCAGCCTGCAGGAGGCGAGGCGGAGCCCAAGGCTGAGGGCCAGGGCGAGACTGTCCAGTTCAGGGCTGCTGCCCTCGCTGATCCCGTCCACTCAGCCCACACCCGGGCACGCTGCCAGCCGCACAGGGAATAAAACCGAAGCGGATCCGTTCCTGAATCCCTGAGCTCAGGTCCGGGATGACCTTTAGGGCAGGAGGAAGGGACAGCTCTGCTCTCGGCCCCAGGGGACACCAGTGGCTGACTGTGTCTCACGCTCTCCTGCCCTAGAACCAGCCACCCCCCTCCCTGCACACCGGCCCCACGCTGCCAGGCCGCGGCACGGCTGACTGTCTCTCTGCAAGCAGTCTTGGACTTGAGTCCCCTCCCCAGGGGCTGCTCAGAGGACTGGCCCTGCTGTCCCCTCCTTGGGGAGATGCTCCGCCGTCCCCGGCAGACTGCACTCGGTGGGCTGCACCTGCCTCTGCGTGGCCACACCCGGCCCTCGCCCAGCACAGCACCTTGTGCACCGTTGAGGGCAGGATGGAGGGCAGCACTGGCAAGGAGGGCAGAGAGGCCTTGCACCCCTGTGCAAAATGGAGAAGGCTCGCTGAGCCAGTGGCCCCACAGGCCTAGTGGAAGAGTCCAGCTGGGTGGAGAAGGCTAAACAGAGGAACGCGGAGTTGACCTTTTATATTGCAAATCTGCCCTGGGAAATCAATCCTGTCATTCCCGCCCTGAGCTCAGCGAGAGCCAGCTGTCCCCAGGTATGTGGCCCCAATCTTCTCCCTCTGTTAAGTGGCTCTGAGCGGCTTTGCAGTCAGTACCAGCTTCTGTTGGGCTGCAGCTCTGGTCTGGACTGCCCCAAACATCAGGGCTCGGGGACGGCTCCCCCTGGGCCTCGTGATGTGGCCAGGCTCCCCACCCAGCTGTCCACACTGGCGCTCACCTGCACAGCTGCAAGGAGTCAGGGACGGAGGTCCCAGACTCACATGTAATTCCTCGGCCCTGGAGAGGAACCTTGGCTCAGCACAGTGAGCAGGGAGACAGGACATCTGTCCCTGCCCCTGCCGGGCACCTCGGTCCCACACAACAACCACTTGTCCTTCCCTCTTCGTAATCCCTGGGCCCAGCCCTCAGTTATGCCCTAGGGGAAACTGAGTCTCTGCCTGGAAGGGGTGCATTGGAGGGCGGCAGCCCGGGGCCAGAGTTGGCTAGACAGTGGCAAGCCAGGCCTGATGTCACTGTGGGTTCCCCCACCTCTGTGAGCAGCGTTTCCTCGTTTCTAAGCTGTGACCACCTGTGCCTAGCACTCGGCATGGGATTAAAAGAGCCAAAACAGTCAGGGTCTCAGCACAGGACGCTCCCTGGACCTTGCTCAGAATCAGGCTCCAGAGCAGCCCCTTCCAGGGAGCAGGGACACTGGGGGAGGCGCCACACGGGGCTGGCAGCTGGCCGTGCGGAGCAGCAGTGCAGGGGCTCAGCCAGGAGGGACCCGTGAGCCGGAGGTCGGGGCCGCTCCGGCGCCTGGGACACGGCCCACCTTCCCCGCCTGCTGTGGGCCACTCCTTTAGCTCCCAGATGGGGCGTCTTCCTGAGCCCTTGGCTGGCCACTGTGTCGTGACCTCCTCTGGGAAAAACCGCGAACAGCGCTGGGCAGTTAGTTCCTTCTTCAAAGCAGAGCGTTGTCACATTGGCCTACAGGGCATCTTCCTGGAGCCCATCCGATGGCCTCACCTACAAGTCAGGGGCGGACAAATCCTCAGGATGCACCCCTGGCAGGAGAGGGCTCTCTGATCCCTGGGAGGGCGTCAGGATGGAAGGGGAGGCCTCAGAACCCAGCAGAGCTGCTCATTCATCTCCTGGCTCCAGCTTCCGGTTCAAGAGCCGCCCCCGCGGAACTCTGGCAAGGCAGAGATGAGGGGTGCTGCTCATTAAGGTTCCTGCACCTTGCCTGCCGGCTTAATTATCTGCAACGCCCCCGCCTCTGTGGGCTTCGTCTATCCCCTGCGGGGATGCCGGGAGGCTGAGGCGGGGCTGGGGTGGGTGCACGCGGCTCTTTCATCTCCTGGCTCTGGATGCGCGTGGCCCGCCGACCTGCCAGGCAGGCTGCTGCGGCTGTGTGGCGGTTTCAGGAGGGTTTCCGTGCTCAGGGCTGGGCCTGCTGAACGCAGCCCTAGAGCGGCGTGGGGAGGTTGGGGGGTCTCCAGGGCAGGGCCAGCGCCCTTCCCCACCTCCCAGGGTGCCAGGGCTACAGACAGGTGCCCTCTCCGCAGTGCTCGGAAGGGCACAGGGTCCTGGCACCCAGAGGGTGGGCAGAGCCCCCTGCCAAGGGCACACAGGGTGTCACCCTAGAGCGCATGTCACCAGCTCCGTGGACCAGCCCAGCGCCCTCCAACCACCAGGCTCTGGGGCAGACAGAGGCGGCACCGGTGGCCACAGCTCCAGGTGGAGGTGGCACTTTGTTCTGTCCCTAGGACTCAGCTTCAAAAGAAGCCCTGCACGATGGAGCTGCTATTTATAAGGCGGAAAAGGCAGAGCTGCCCAGATGGAGGCAGGGGCCTCTGAGTCAGGCAGACAAGACCCGTGCTGTGCCCGCCTCCAGACCGCCGGCCCCGCGCCCTGCTGGCCTTGCCAGCCCCTGCTTGGGCCTGGGCCTTCTCCCGGAAGCCAGGGCTGCAGGTGGCAGGCCAGGTGCTGCTGCTCGAGGCTTGGGAGTTGTGCTGGTTTTCTCAGTAGTAGATGGTAATTCAGCCACTTCTGTGGACTGGGTGCTGCCAGTGCCACTCGCTTTTCCCTTTGGACCTCTGCCTAATTTACTTAATTCCACGGGTCAGACAGGAGTACTCTTTCCCTGGAAAAGGTCTCAAACAACCCACATGAAGGGACCCTCCTAACAGCTGCCGGTCCCCGCCAGCGGCAGCCCGAGAGTGCTGAGCACACGCGCCAGAGTGATGGGCTGCTTCCCCCCTCATGGCTCCCACACCGGGTGTCTGGGGTGCGTGTGTGCGTGACGGAGAGCGGGAGGGGGAGGGCTGCCCCAGGCCGGGCAGGGGTGAGGGGGTGCACATGGGCTCAGCAGAAGACGCCCTCCTCGGCGGGCTCTCGCCTTGCCAGCCCAGACCTGCAGGCTGAGTAGATGCGGGAAGCACAGGTGAGCGGGGCCAGCTTCCCCGGAAGGGAGCTCTTGTCTCAGCCTCAAACCCCAAGCAGGAAGCTGAGCAGACTCAGTGCACTTCCAGTATCCCTGCCTGAGATCAGGTGTCTGTCAGAGGCTGGATGCCCGCTTGGGAGCACCTCCCCCAGGCCCAACACCACCACCACACACACACACCCGCCCCCGCATCAGGGCTGGCAGCGGCAAGGCAGAGAGTCGAAGGAGGGTCCCTCTTCCTGCCCCCACCACCATCCTCAGGGGCCAATCCCAAGCGAGCCCAAAGACCTGGGGCAAGGCGTAGTGGCCGCGTGGGTGTGGGTTAGGAAAAGGCACAGGCCCTCTGGAGCCCTGGGGTGGGTGCTGCATGGGGACCCTGGGGCTCCCCACCTGCCTTTCCTCCAGTGCCAACGGGGATACACGGTGGCACAGCCTGGGCTTGCGGGTGACCAGAGGGGATGATGTGGTGTCCTGACTGGTGTGGCAGGAGTCAAGGCCCGTGCGGGTGGCGGGGAACCCTGTCACCTGTGGGTCTGGGCTGCGGGAGATGCTGTGCTGGACCCTGGTCACTCTGAACACAGCAGAGGACTGGGGACTTCTCCGTGGCTCTGATGGGAGCCCTGGAATCTCTGCCAGGCAGGCACAGGTGTGACAAAGATAACCAGCTTCTGGCAGGACCCCAGGTCCCCTAGTTCCCAAGGAGGAAACAGCCAAAAACAGGCCTGGGAGACCCAGATCTGTGGGCGACAAGGCCTTAGGAAAATGCTGCTGCTACTGGTGATGATGGCACTGGTGACAGTGGTGGGGATGGTGATCATAGTGATGGTGACAGTGATAGTGGTGATGGTGTGATGATAGCAGTGGTCACTGTGACCAGGATATCTGACCCTGGCTCCTTTGGTACCTCATCTCCAGCTGCCTCAGTTTCTCCCTCATCTCCCCACATAGGAACGTGGGAGCGCACCTCCAATCCCAGATCCCCCCTGGGCGCACCCCCGTCCTCACGGCAGCATATGGACCTGCTCTCATGCACCCCAGAAGCTGGCGCGTGTGCTCACCCCAAGAGGGCTCTGCCAGCTGCAGGGCGCTGGCTTCGCCCTCCCAGCTGAACAGCACTGATGGCAACATCTCCTGGTGGTCATTGGCTCCCAGGCCCCGGGCCAAGGGCAGTGTCCTGAGCCAGGAATGGTGGCCCTGCTGCTTACACTTGATGAAAGAAGTCTGGGGTTGACCACCGATCCTGGTTCAGGCCTGCTGAGGAGCCAACAGGACCACAGAGCTGGTGGCCATCCCAAGGCTCTCACCAGCCAGGATCTGAAGTCTACTGTAAATGGGGCTTTTACAGCTCTGTTTTTGATTGCCAGGTGTTCATTGGAATAGAAATACTGTGGATTTTGTATATGGATCATATAATCTACAATCTTACCAAACTTTTTATGGAATCCTTGGGATTCCCTATAAGTGAATAAAATTAATTACATTGCTTCCTTTTTCATCTGTATGCCATTTTTTTTCTTTTTTTTACCTTATTACATTGACTGAATTCTGATAGTTGATGTTTTTAAAGAGTTGATTCATTTCATTTAAGTTGTCAAATTTATCTATAAAGTTGTTTGCCTTATCCCGTTAATCTCTTCTTTTTCTATGATGAATTACTACTTTCATTCCTTATCATGCTAATTCTTTTTCTCTTGGTCAATCCAGACAGATTAATTTTATTTATCTTTTTTTTTAAAAAAATCACCTCTGGTTTCATTACTATTCTGATTTTTCTTTACAATTTCACTGATTTCTGCTTTTAGATTTATTACCTCCATCTTTCCATTTGATTTAGAGTTACTAACCTGTGTTAGTTTCATAAGACAAAATCTCATTTTTTGAGACCTCTCTTTTTTTAAATGCAAGCATATTAATGCTAAAATTTTCTTCTGCTTTAAACTGCTTTAATTTCATAGTTTTGATATGTTGGAGTGTCACCTTTATTAGTAAAATGTATTCTAATTTCCTTCAAGATACCTCCTACAATCCATGGATTACTTAGAAGTGTGCTGTTTAATCTGTAAGTATTTGGAATTTTTCGGATATCTTCCTGTTATTATTCCTAGTTTTATTATAATCAAGAAACAAGCTTTCTCTTATTTCAATTGTTTGGAACGTGGTTCCTCTCCCGACCCAGGATGTGATTCACGCTGGTGAACGTTCAGGGACTTGAGCAGGAGTGGCTTGCGTGGGCTTGGAGGGTGCTTAGCTGCTGCAGCAGGTTGGGGTCCTCAGATCCACGCTGCCGTCCGTCTGCTTCTTATCCCAGTGCAGAGAGAGGAAGGTCCTACTCCTCGCCCTTCTTCCGGCAGTTCTGTCGCTCACCGTGTAGAGTTCTGACAGCGGTGTGTGGCGCGTGCACACTTGATGTCCCTGACCCTCCTGCTCAGGGACTCCAGTCTGAGTCCGTGGTAGCGACTCTGCCCCCGGCAATTCTTGTGCTGCAGTCTCTGGTGTTACCTCAGCCATCCCTGCTCAGCTTGGCTGGCTTTCCAGGACATAGCTCTCCCATTCCCTCCTTTCAACCTGTCGACACCATTGCTCTTCTGTTTTTTAGTACCGGGGATCAAACTCACAACCTCGAGCCTGCCACGCAGGTGCTTATGCCACTGAGCTAAATCTCTGGCCCTGCTTTTTGAGACAAGGTGTCACTATGCAGTTCAGGCTGGCCTTGAACTCACTTTATAGCCCAGGTTGGTCTCGAACTTGCAATGATCCTCCTGCCTCAGCCTCCTGAGTGCTGGGATTATAGGTGTGCACCACCCCACCCAGCTAACATTGTTGTTTTTACAGTGGGTCTTATTTTTTTTAATCCAGTTGGACAATCTCTGTCTTCGTGGTGTGCTTAGACCACTGACATTTAACGTAATTGCTTGTATGGCTAAACTAAGTCTACCAGTTTCTTATTTTGTTTTTCTCCTTGTATTTTGTTCCTCTATTTTTTTTTTTTTTTGGTTATTTAAAAACTTTTTGGTATTCCCTTTAAATTTTCTTGTTGTGTTTTTTGTTTTGTTTTGTTTTGTTTTGTTTTTTTGCTACATTGTTTTTAAATGACTCCTCTAGTGTTTATATCCTTACCTCCCTCCCCAGTTCGCACAAAATTCATACCTGGTCTCTCAAGCAGCGCACAGTGTTTTGCTGTTGTGTGGGTCTCCCTTATGCTGTGGGTATTCTTTTATATCTAGTAAAGACTCCATCAGACTCTGTCTAACTTTGCATTCAGCTGCAGTGCATATTTAAGACAATTTAAAAAACAAAACAAAGAAAAAAAAAGATGCCCCATTATACTTCCCCAGATAGTTACGCTTCTGCTGTTTTTCCTTAATTTCTGGGGTTTCCTTACCTTTCCCTCCGATCTCACTCCCTGGCTGGTGCAGACATTCAGCTGGCGTTTCTCACACAGCAGATGCACTTGGGAAGAATTCGCTTTATTTTCCTTCATCTAAGAAGGCCTTGTTTCACATTAATTCTTGAAATATTTAATGTATACTGAAAATGTCTGGGTTGATGATTCTTTTCATTCAGAATTTAACAGTGCTAATCTTCTGTCTTCCACCATCACTGATTGCTTGTGAGAAAGTCATTTGTGTGAACTCATCTGGGCTGCTGTCCCTCCCAGGGAGTGTGCTGTTTTTCTCTGACTGCTTTCAAGCTTTTTCTCTCTTCTCTCTGGTGTTTGACAATTTCATCATGATGTCTTAGTGTGGTTTCATTTTAGTTTATCCTGTATGAGGTTTTCTGAGCTTCTTGAATCTGTAAATATATACCTTTAACCAAATTTGGGGCGTTTTCAGCCAAATCAAAATTTTTTTTCTACAACACTCTTCTCTCCTTTTGAGACCCCAGTGACACAGAAGACAGACACCCCAAGTATTCCACGGGTCCCTGAGGCTCTGCTCAGTTCTCATACTTCTTTCTTGCTCAGAAGTATTGGATAATTTTTATCAGTCTGACAAGATAACACAGTGAGCTGTGGCACTATTAGTGTGGCACTATACTAGCAAGTGACACTGCGACAATACTGTAATCCTCTGTAACCCAGTAATCCTATACAACTCCGGGGCCCCAAGAGACTTTCACCGTCATGGGTGTTTACCTGTGCTGGAACAGGCATGGTGATTGTGCAGGTCAGCCTGAGCCATGTAGCAGTCACCTTTCCTGTTCCTGCACATGATACCTAACAGCTTAAAAGGAGGAGAGGTTTATTTGGCTCACAACTCAGAGGATTCAGTCTGTGGTCATCAGGCTCTCAGGCAGAAGTGTCATGGGGGCAGGGAAGGTAGAGCAAAGCTGCTCAGTTCATGGGGACCAGGAAGAAGAACAGGGGAACCATGCTGGAGAGGAAGACTAGGGGCCATTTGCGCACCCAAAACCAGTCTCCATGACCTACCCAGGAATTCGCTTAGTAATTCTTAGTCCAGTGAAGTTGACAAATCAGGAAAAATGATCACAGACAGGGACACTCGGGAAGTGCCTGGGGCCACTTTGGACAAGCAGCCAGAGATCACTGTGCTGTGGATCCTGGCTGCACCAAAGCCAGCCAACTGGCAAGGCCCCCGGGGTAGCAGGCACTGCCTACACTGCCTGGGACAGAGCTCCCTGGAAGTCGGAGGCCCAAGGGTCTGAGTTTCCTGTCCACAGTGACTTCAGGCCATGTCCCCAACCATACCCAGCAGAGCTGTAAAACACAACACACCTTCTGGGTTCCTAGAAAACCTCGCACCAGTGAACAGCAGTCTGTCTGCATAGCTTACCTAGAAAGGTCTCGGCACAGAAGGGCACACCTCCTTCTCTCTCACCCCTCCTCTGTGTCCTCCTCTCTCCCTAGCGGCAGTCCTGGGTATGAAATCTGGGGTAGCAGAACTCTGCATTATCCGTGACCTTGTCTGCTCCGGCTTCCTCTGAAGTCTGTGTCTTCAGCCCTCACCACTGCGATCTAAAAGATGATGATCTGGGACAGAGGCAGCCGGAACATGGGAGGTCAGGGAGGACCGGTGGGAATGCAGTTCATCTCCACCGTCAGCTCCCGGGGCCCCTGGGAGGAGCCAGCTCGGAGGAGCCCCGACACCGCCTCGGGCACCCAGTTCTCCCGGAAGCCAGAGGAAAGAAGGAGGACTTCCCGGCGTGCCAGTGTCCAGGCATCGAGGCCACACTCTGCTGAGTGCACCCGCCGGGGTCTGGGGCCTCTGCAGACCCCAGCCCTCCCCTCAGGCTCGAGGGAGGAACAGCTGCAGGCTGACAACTCTCCTTCAAACCACGAGGGCAGGGCCAGTGGCGGGAGGAGGCCGGGGCGTAAGATGCCTCAGACTGGCTGGTTCCTGCCTTCAAATGAGGTGACACCAGGCTGTTCTGAGGTCCAAGTCCCTGCTCTAGTGCCATCGGCCGGCCGAGGCCAAGGTCTTGGGAGCCTCCTCCCACGAAATCTTGAGGTCCTCATGTATGGGGGCCCTGAGCAGGATGGCAGGGGTAGGGCATCTGGCCCTGGGGGCACCACAGAGCAGCCCACTAACCTGCTTCCCGCAAAGGAGCTGTGCAGGGACTTTGGCAGGGAGAGGAACACTGCACTGATTGCAGCACAGAGAAGGGGCACTCTGTGCCCTCTGCAGGGGAAGGACTGGAACCTGGGGACCCCCGAGAGGCTGGGGTCCCAGTCCCTCGCTCCTGGCAGGTGGGAGCAGAAGAAGCCCTCCTCTCAACCCATGGCCCTGGAGAATGCAGTCCTGTCCTCGGCCTCCACTGGGCCCAGGTCTGAGAGCCGAGAAATCCAGCAACCACCCCAGCTTGGTCGCCACACCCCTGGACCAGCCAGGAGACAGGCTTGCAGTGGGTTTTGCTAAGACGCTTCTAGGTAAGCTGACAGCTATGTGCAGACAGACTGCTGAGGTCTCCCAGAACGTGTTCCCCACTCCACCTCCAGCTCACCTGGCTCTGCTCAGCCAGGAAAACTCATTCATCTTTCAACACCTCATCTGAAGACCCTCTTGGACCCATCCCCCACCCCAAATAGCCTGTGCGTGTTTCCATGGCAACCTGCACATGCTCTGTCAGTCACATTTCATCAGCCTGGGAGCCCTTTGAAGGCTTGGCCTTGACTTGAGTCCTTCACAGCAGTGCAGAGTGGAGGGACGAGCCACAGCCCCAAATCAGCCTCCCTCAAACCACTCTCCCGCCCTGTGCCTCCCATACATGGCCTCATTCTGCGAGCCCAGCCTGGAGCAGAATTACTCTCATCTGACAGATGTGAACCCAAGACCCAAAGAGAGGGGAGCCTCTCTCCCAGCTATAGTGAGAGGAGAGGTCGCACTGGGACCACATGGGACTGAGCGGTCAAGCTTGCTGTGTTCACTGAGAGGACAGCTGCTGGGCCTGCAATGGGCACCGGAACAAAGGCCCGGCAGAGTTGGCCAGAGTCTGTCCCGGTCTGCTCTGTTACCAGGTGGAGCCTGGGGAGGCTGAGAATGAGGAGGGCGGGAGCGTTTCTGACTCTCCGAGCAGCAGCAGCATCGACTGCCCCTACTCCAGCCGCAGTCCCGGGGCAGCAAGGCCTTCGGGTTCCTGGCATCCACTTTGTTACTCTCTGGGGCACCTGAGCTGGCGTTGGGTGACACCTGGGGTGTGAGGGCCACGGCTCTTGCCCCATCCTGCAGCTTCAGTCGTCGTGAATGCAGCAGTGGGAAGGCGCCGTGGTTGGCGTCTGGCCAATCTCCCCCCAAAGGCGTTTGAGTAACTGCTATCATTTCAGAGACACTGGCCCCACATTTCAATTTTTGCCAGTATGATCAGTATTTCTGAGCAAATTGCTCAGTCCACAGAGACGGCTGAACTTCTCTGCACTGGCGAATGAGGGGTGGGGCCACCTGTCCCTCAAAGCCCGGCCAGCCCACCTCGTCCCTCTCCCGGGTGAGTATCTGCACCAAAGCCTGCATTCCGGCTGACACTTGGCAAAGAGCGAGCATAATGCCAGGCCATCTCAGGGCTCTGGGGACAGCTTCTTGGTGGGCCAAGAGGTTGGGACCCTGACGGGACTGCAGGCTGGAAGGCTGGGAGGGGAGCTGCGCTGAGAGCTGTCCACGGTGCTGAGCCCACCTGCCTGAGGATGAGGGGATGAGGGTTCTGGGGAAGTGAGGCGGCACCCCGGGGTGGGCGAGGAAGATATGAGCAGGTCAGGGTCACACATGCGGCGAAACAGCCACCTCCACACCCAAGAGCCGGCTCCCTCCCCACCGCACCGCGGGGTCCGCTGCCCAAGGCCAGGCCCATGCTGCCCTCTGTCCACACAGCGGCACGTTCACAGCCGCGACCCACACGAGGCGGTCCGATCCAGCACCAGTGTTCAGACACAGAGAAGAGCATTGGTGCAGCCCTGCTCCAAAATCCAAGCTGAGGCCAGCAAGTCCCAGCACGCTGCTCGGCCGCTTCCTGCTTTCCCCTGCTTGTTCCCCTGGTCACGTTTGGCAGCAGGAGGCTGATTTGTAATCAGCACTGGAATTCAGGAGAGGGGAGGGAAGACCTTGCTCAGGAAGGAAGCCAGCAGATGAGGGAGGCTCCCACCTGGCAGGCCCCGAGGAGGCCCAGCCCCAGTGTCCCCCACCAGGACGCAGACAGGCATGGAAACCCCACTGCTGACAGCATCTGCCTATCCCCAGCCTGTTCTCTGCACCGCCCAGGCCCCAGTCCCTGCGATCTGTCCAGCGCCCCCTGAGGGTGGAGCAGAGATGACAGGCTGTGCCCATCTCAGGGGTTCGGATGCTGCCAGACCCCCTCGCTGGCCCCACTTCTGCTTCCTGCATGATCCCAAGGGGCGCCTGCTGCCCACACCTCCCAGCCTCCTGCCTCTCCCCCTTCCTCTCTGGCTGCCAGATGCCTCAGGCAGCACTGACACTCCTGGCCGTATAATCTTCCAAACTGGAGAAGGTGGCCAAGAGGCCTTGGCTTTTCTCTGCAGCACTGGCCTGTTCCAGACAGAGTCCAAGCCAGCCCGGATGGAGCACTTTGCTGGCAGGCAGTCTGGAGCGGGCTCCAGTCAGGCAGTGCTCACCGGAAGCTGCCTCCTGGCCCTGCGCTCTGATCTGGGGGATAACGAAGACCGAGGCTCCCAGGCAGGGCCGGTTCTCCCAGACGCACTCAGCACCTTGAGGTCCAGCGGGCTTCGTGTTGCCTTGGCTGGGACAGGATGACATTTAAGAGGAAACAGGCTGCAGGTTGAGGAGGAAATGAGACTCCTATTGTGAGATGGGTTTTCCACACTTGGCCTCCCCTTGCAAGCAGGTATACTGGAAGGAGACCCCGACACAGCCCGACTCCGGCTCCAAGCCCACTGCAGGGCCCAGAGAGCTGGTAGGGAGCCCCATGAGGCAGCGCCACCTGCTGGAAATCACAGGGAGTGTGGCAAGGATGCCTGGTAGGGTGTGGGCAGCAGGTGGATGAGGACTTCAGACTGTAAGGACCACTGCCAGGCTGTGAATCCTGACCACCATTGGGCCTGGGCCCCAGCCTCGTCCTCTGTAAGGTGGGGTTACCTGCACCCCATCTGTGAGAACATCTCTGCAGGCCCATATTGGAGAGTGTGCATGCAGTTGGTGGAACTATAGGGAGGAAAGATCAAGAACCAGAGAACAAGGACCTTCTGGCCTCATCCAGACAGCAGGGCAGCCTCCTGCAGGGACCAGGTTATCGTATGGTTTGAGCTCAGGTCTTTCCAGGGACGGAGGAGTGCAGGCCCCACGATCCAGGCCCTGCACCCCGGAGCTCCAGCAGAGAGCCTGGGCAGCACTAGAAACCCCCTTTGCCCACTGCACTCCAGGCAAGGGCCTGGCTGACGCACTGGTGAGCCCAGTGAGCCCGGTGAGCCCAGTCCTGTGCATGGGGCCGTGGCAGCAAAGGCACTGCCTCCCTGCTGGGCCCGCCGCCCTCCCTCCCCGCCCCCGCCCCCGCCCCCGCCCCGAAGGCTGCGGCGGCTGCACCCACACCCCAGACCTGGCTGGGCTTCACCTGCTTAGGCCGGGCTGAGTGTCCTCACTGCTGGCCTGTCAGTCTGTCAGGGCCATCTCTCGGCCGAATGGTTTTTTTAAGGCATAAATATGGACCAGACCACTTCCTACTGCTGAAGGACACCCAAGTAGCCGCAGGACACTTCAGGGCCACCCAGAGGTAACTACCAGGTTTTCTCCCACAGCCCGGGGCAGTTGATCACAAAAATCAGGAAACTATTTTCCAAGACCCCTCCCTGTCCCAGGGTCATTGGCACCCACCCTACCTGGGTGCATTTCTTTTTTTTTAAATATTTTTTAAAATTTTACAACAAGAAGCCGGGCGTGGTGGCGCACGCCTTTAATCCCAGCACTTGGGAGGCTGAGGTAGGCGGAGCATTGTGAGTTCGAGGCCCGCTTGGGCTACAAGGCAAGCGCAAGGCCGGCCTGAGCTGCATAGTGCGACCCTGCCTCAAAAACCAGGGCTGGGAGTTTGGCTCAGTGGCTTAAGCGCCTGCCCTGCCAGGCGCGAGGTTGTAAGTTCAATCCCTGGTACCGCAAAAAAAAAAAAAAAAAAAAAAAAAAAAAAAAATTTTTACAACAAGAAAGAATGTATAGGACATTAGAAAAACATCGGCAAGAAACACAAATGTTTTGAGTGCTATATTATTTTCAAAAGAACAATTCACAGTAAAAACAAAATCTGAAAATGACCTTGTGAAAACTACTTTTCACTCAAAATTCTTTTTCTTTAACTATCTTAACTAATTTTTATATACATACATAGATTTTCATTGTTTTTCACACAAGTGCGACAATACAATGGTTACATATGTGTGACTTACTTATTTCACTGATAAGTATATTTTCAAGGCACATCCATTTAAGTATGAAAGTGTCTAATTTATCATTCTTTATAGCTGAGTAGTATTCCATTATATAGAAATATCACATCTTTTTTGTTCACTCCTCATTCGAGGGACATTTAGGTTGTTTCCAAGATCTGGCTATTATGAACTGTGCAGCTATAAACATAGGTGCATATATATTGCTGTGGTATGATGTTTTTAGTTCTTTTGGGAAGATACGTAGAGGGGGAATAGCTGGGTTAAATGGGACCTTCCTAGCTTTTTGAGGAATCTCCACACTGACTTCCACAGTGGTTGCACCAGTCTACACTCCCACCAACAGTGGAGAAGAGTTCCTTTTACCCCACAGCACTTCCAGCATTTCTTATTGGTTGACTTCTTAATACTAGCGATTCTTTCTGGGGTGTAGTGGAATCTCAGTGTTTTCATTTGCATCTCTCAAATGACCAGTGCTGTTGATCATTTTTTCACATATTTATTTGCTGTTTGTGCTTCTTCATCTGAGAAGTGTATGTTCATCTCAGATGCCTGGTTTTGGATTGGGTCTTTAAATCTTGGAGGACTAATTTTTTAAAGTTCTTTATAGGTTCTTGATAGTAATCCTTTATCTGAGAGACATCTGACAAATATTTTCTCCCACATTGTGGGTTGTCTCTTCACTCTGTTAATGGTTTCTCTTGCTGTGCAAAAGCTTTTTTTTTTTTTTTCCACTGGGGATCACACTCACAGCCTCACACCTGCCAGACAGGTGCTTAAGCCACTGAGCCAAACTCCCAGCCCTAGTTTTTTGAGGCAGGGTCGCACTATGTAACTCAGGCCGGCCTTGTGCTCACATTGTAGCCAAAGCCGGCCTCGAACTCACAACGCTGCACCTACCTCAGCCTCCCAAGTGCTGGGATTGAAGGCATGAGCCACCACGGCAAAAGCTTTTCAATGATGAGATAAGATCCCATTTGTTGATTCTTTGCAATAGTTCCTGTGCAATCTAGCTTTTATTCATAAAGTCTTTGCCTACATCAATGTCTTCAAGAGTTTTACCTACTCTATTTTCCAGCAGATTTAATGTTTCTGTTTTAATGTTGAGATCTTTAATTCATTCAGACTTTAACTTAGTGCATGGTGAAAGACACGGGTCCAGTTTTAATCTTTGCTATGTGGAAAGCCAGTTTTTCCAACACCATTTATTAAAGAGGCTATCTTTCTTCCAATGAATGTGTTTGACACTTTTGCCAAAGATAAGGTAGCTTAGTGTGCCTGCAGTTGTATCTGCATCTTCTAATCTATTCCATTGATCTTTGAGTCTATTTTTCTGCGAGTACCACACTGTTTTATCTCAGTAACTTTAAAGCATAATTTCAGGTCAGGAATTGTGATGCCCCTGTCTTGTCTTTGTTGCCCAGGATTGCCTTTGCTATTCTAAGTCTCTTCTGGTTCTGGGTGAACTTTAGGATTGTTTTCTCTAATTCTGTGAGATATACTATTGGAATTTTGATTGGGAATGCATTGAATCTGTATAACAGTTTTGGAAGTATGGCCATTTTCACTATATTGATTCTTCCTACAGAAGAGCATGGGATATCTCACCATTTTCTAATATCCTCTTCAATCTCCTTTTTCAGAGTACTAGAGTTTTCAATATAGAGGTCTTTTACATCTTTCATTAGATTGGTTCCTAATTATTTCATTTTGGGGATGCCATTGTAAAAGGCATTGTTTACCTGATTTCCCTTTCAGTGCGTTTGTTATTCGTGTGCAAGAAGGCTATTGATTTTGAGTGTTGACTTTGTAACCAGTTACATTACTAAATCTTCTTATTAAATCCAGAAGTCTTCTGGTGGAGTTTTTGGGATCTTCTAAGTAGAATATCATGTCATCTGCAAATAACAATAGTTTAGCTCCTTCCTTTCTTATCTTCATTCCTTTTATTTCTTTTTCTTGTCTAGTGGTCCACCTAAAGTTTCCAGGACTATGTTGAATAAGAGTGGAGACAGTGGACATCCTTGTTTTGTTTCTGATTTTAGAGTGAAAGCTTTCAGTTTTTGTCCATTTAGTATGATGCTGGAGTTGCTTTGCCTTTTATCAGATTGAGATAAAGACCATCTATTCCAATTTTCTGTAGAGTTTTTATCATGAATTGGTGCTGGACTTTGTCAAAAGCTTTTTCTGCATCTACTGAGATAATCATATGATTTTTATCCTTGACTCTGTTAATGTGATGTATTACATTTATGGATTTACATATGTTGAACCATCCCTGCATCCCTGGGATGAATCCCACTTGATCATGGTGTGCAATCTTTTTGATGATTTGCTGCAGTCTGTTTACCAGTATCTTACTGAGAATTTTTGTGTCAATGTCCATTAGGGAGACTGGCCTGTAATTCTCTTTCTTAGCTGGATCCTTCTTTGGTTTTGGAATCACAGTAATGCTTGCTTCCAGGAATGAATTTGGGAGTATTGTTTCCCTTTCAATTTCATTAAAGAGTTTGAGAAGTAGTGGTGTTAGGTCTTCACTAAATTTCTTGTAGAATTTCAGCAGTGAATCCCTCAGGGCCTGGGTTTTTCTTTGTTGATAGGTTTTTAATTACATCTTTAATTTTATTTATTGATATTGGGTTGTTTAGGATTTTTATATCTTCTTGATTCAACTTTGGTAATTCATACGTATCCGGGAATCTGTCCATTTCTTCTGTATTTTATTCATTTATTTATTTATTTATTTAAGAGAAAATGGACACATAAGAGAGAAACAAAAAACAAAAGAGACAAACAACAACAACAAATCCAATATGATAACATTATAGGTTTACAAAATAAGATGGTTGGAATTTGACAGTAGTTGTAATATTGCATATCATTACCTTCAAAGGGGTTGTTCAGATTAACAGATATAGACATGTAAAATTGATCTAATCATACAAGTATTAACTGTTCTTTTTCAATAGCTAATGTACTTAGTAATATAGTCGTTTTAACTATCTTATGTACACCAATTTATAAATTTATGTCTTTTTCCTTTTCCCTTCCTTCCTTCCTCCTTTCCCCTTAGAATATCTCTTGTTGTCTTTAAAATAACTGCCCATATCATCAGGCCTAATATAATCAAACAAAATAGTTCAGAATAAAGCCAATAAAAAATCAAACAATGGTCACAGAAAAGAGAAACAAAAAGCTAAAGGGACCAACAAACAACAACAACGAATCCGATACTGTAATGTTATAGGTTTACAAAATGAGATGATTGGAGTTTGACAATGCTTGTAACATTGTGTATCATTACCTTCAAAGGGGTTGCTCAGATTGACAGATATAGACATGTAAAATTGATCTAATCATATGTGTATCAACTGTTCTCTCTCAATAGTTAATGCATTTAGTAGTATAGTCATTTTGACCATCTTATGTATACCCACATATAAATCTATGTCTTTTCCTTTTCCCTTCCTTCTTTCCTGCTTTCCCCTTGTAATACCTCTTGTTATCTTCAAAATGACTGCCCATACCATCGGGCCTAATATAATCAAACAAAATAGTACAGAATAAAACCAATAAAAGATAAAACAATGGAAGCAATACATAGTAATACAACGTTGATTTCTATAATGACTCATATTATCTTCTAAGCAGTTGCCTATATCATCTGTTGTAATATAATCAAACAAATCAAAATAGGTTAAAATCACTCAAAACAGAACAATGAAAGCAATACAGGGTTTCAAAACAAGGTGATCGAATATCAATAAAGGCTATCCTAATATATATTGTTATCTTTGGAGTAGCTATCTATGTCATCATGTATAATAAAATTAGGCAGGATGAGATAGAATGAGATCAAACTAAACAGCTCATTGAAGACATTACTGGACTCAGATCCCCATGATGGATTATTCAATTGTCTGCCCCACTCAGTGATATCCCTCTGCCACTGTTTCTAGAGCTGTGGACTTTTTTTCTCTCTCTCTAAAATGTCCTTCAGTATTCTTTGTAGGGTTGGCTTGGTTGTCATAAATTCCTTTAGCTGTTCTTTATCATGGAAGTATCTCGTCTCTCCATTGATTTTGAAAGATAATTTTGCAGGGTACATCAATCTGGGTTGGAAGTTGTTTTCTTTCAGGGCTTAAAATACTTCACTCCAAGCTCTTCTGTACTTGATGGTTTGTGTTGAGAAGTCTGTCATGATTTTGATGGGTTTTCCTTTGTAGGTGATCTGTTTTTTTTTTCTCTAATAGTTTTTAATATTCTGTTTTTGTGTTGAATTTCTGGGATCTTGATTATTATATGTCTGGGTGTAGGTATATTTTGGTTATGGTTAGCTGGAGTTCTATATGCTTCACTTATCTGAAAGTCACTTCCTGATCCCATGCTTGGAAAGTTTTCTGAAATTATTTCTGTAAATAGGCTTTTAATTTGATTTGTATTGACCCCTGCTTTTTCGCTCATACCTTTAATTCTCAAGTTATGTTTCTTTGGGTTGTCTTGCAGCCATTGTATTGTTACTTCCAGGTTTCTTGTTATTTTTAAGAGATCTTTCCTTTCACAATCACAGGCTGCGAACCTGTCTTGTAGGTTTGAAAGTCTATCTTTAGTTTCCTTCAGGTGGTTTTGCCAGCTTTCACTGGATTTTTTGAATTCCTGGTAATTTCGAATCTGTTTCATGTGTTCTAAATCTTTTTTGTATTGTTCATTCCAGGTTTCCCTTCTTTTCCTATGCTCCATTTTTTCATCTATGTCTCCTTTAGTGTTGCTTAGCAGTTCTTTTATTATGTTTTTCATTTCTTCTTTTAGTTGAGCTAGTATTTCTGTTCTAATTTCTTTTATAACCTCTTAAAGTTGTTTCTTTACTTCTGTTGCCATCGCCTCAGAAACTTCAGTTGTGGGACTCCTGATCTCCTCTGCGTTTGCATCTCCTGGGCTTGCTCTGCTTGAACTGGAGGCCAGAGACTGCCTTTTGCTTCTTTGTCTTGGCATTTTCCTGGGTTCCCCTGGGCAAATTGGTACTAGAGACCCAGGCACTCCCTGCACTGGCCACAACCCCTCCAAAGAGAGACAGGTTCCTCCAGCCTGTGCTGACTACGGCTATCTGACAGTTGCCACTGGGGGCGCTGTTACAATGCTATCCACTGCCCTTCCCCAGTCAGCCTTGGCTCCGCAATGGCTGGTGGGGTGTGTGCAGGGGCTGGCGGCCACCTGTGAACCTGGGCTAGTGGGCCGGTCACCCGCGGACTCTCCACAACACCCCTGGAGCATGCGTGGAGCCGCCGCCTTCAGACCAAGCCTGTGACCCGCAGGGACCCTCCAAGGTGGCCCCCAGTATGCTTGCAGGGACAGGGCTCAGCCTGAGCAAACTCCACGGGTCTGTGCCCAATCAGGAGTCCCCAGTCCAACTCCAAGATGTCTCCCTGCCAATCTTCCCCTCATGTGGGAGGGTGGGGGCCTCCTCACTCACGGTTCTCCAGGTCTGCTCCCCTGTCCACTGCCACTGTCCTCCAACACCATCTCGCTCGGCTGAGGACTCCAGGGTCGCCACCACCACAGCTGCAGCTCTCGGACCGTGCATCCCCAGGTTGCAGCAACGGCTTTCACAGAGCGGGTCCGGCTCCAGGCAGAGGCGCCGGCAGCCACTGCCCTCCTTGTCTAAGTGCCTCCTTCCACTCTTTCTGTGGGCTTCAAGTCTCACTTTAGATTCTTCCTGGGTCCAAATGACCCGCCTCCCTCCTTCTTGTCTTCCCCATGTTGCTATATTCCAGCATCTGGATGGTATCTTTCAGGGAGGCCGCTTACCCTGCTGTTTACTGTTCCACCATCTTGTCCCACCCACTCTTCTTCTGTATTTTCCATCTTAATAGAATACAAGTTTTCAAGGCAGGTATAGATGATTTTCTGGATTTCTACAGGGTCTGTTGTGATTTTACCCTTTTCATTCCTAATTGCACGGATTTGAATCCTTTCTTTCCTTTTTTTGATAAGGTTGGTCGAAGGTTTGTCAATTGTATTTAATCTTTCAAAGAACCAACTCTTTGATTCATTGATTCTTTGTATTGTTTTTTTAGTCGCCAGTGTGTTAATTTCTGCTCTGATCCTTATAATTTCCTCCCTTGTATGAGCTTTTGGTTTAGCCTGCTCTTCTTTTTCTAGAAGTTTGAGGTTCAACGTTAAGTTGTTTATATGAGCTTGCTCTGTTTTTCCTGATATGGGTATTTACTGCTATAAATTTCCCTCTTAAGACTGCTTTCATTGTGTCCCACAAGTTCCGATATGTTGTATTGTCATTGTCATTCAATTGTAAAAACTGTCTAATTTCTTCTTTAATTTCATCTGTGACCCATTGATTGTTCAGTAGGATGCTATTTAATTTCCATGTGTTGATGACGTTCTTGTGCTTTCCTTTGGCATGGATTTCCAATTTCATTGCACTGTAGTCTGATAGTATGCATGGGATAATTTCAATTCCTTTACATTTACTTAAGCATGTTCTATGAACCAGTATACGGTCTATTTTGGAGAATGTCCCATGTGCAGCTGAAAAGAATGTGTATTCTGATGTTGCGGGGTAGAACACTATAGACATCTACTAAGTCCTTTCTCTCAAAAGTTTGGTTTAGTTCTATTATTTCATTTTTGATTTTTTGTCTAATTGATCTGTCTTTGTGACAGCGGGGTATTGAGATCTCCCAAAACAATTGTATTAAGGCTTATTTGATTTTTTATGTCCATTAATAATTGTTTTATATAACTGGGTGCACCAATATTTTTTGCATATATATTTATGATTATTATCTCTTCCTCTTGGATTGTTCCCTTACCAAGATATAGTGACTTTCTTTGGCTTAACATTAACTTTATCTGCAAATAGAAAACAAGCCCTTGGGCTGGGAGTTTGGCTCAATGGCTTAAGCGCC
Organism: Dasyprocta punctata; assembly: GCA_004363535.1. NCBI lineage: Eukaryota > Metazoa > Chordata > Mammalia > Rodentia > Dasyproctidae > Dasyprocta > Dasyprocta punctata. Next base: position 27,976 of record RJWM01018622.1, read on the forward strand.
TGTCTGGCAGGCGTGAGGCTGTGAGTTCAATCCCTGGTGCCACAAAAAAAAAAAGTTTTAAAAATAAAAATAATTTAAAAAAGAAAAGAAGCCCCGCTTTTTTCTGAATTCCTGTTGCATGGAGTATTTTTTTCCATCCTTTGACCTTCAGTCTATGAGTTTCTTTTTGAATTAAATGTGTTTCTTGTGTACAGCACATTGTTGGATCTTGATCTTGATCCATTCTGACAATCTGTGTCTTTTGACTGGTGAATTGAGACCATTAACATTAATGGTTAAAGCTGATATGTATTGACTTATTCTTGTCATGTTGTTTCCCTATTACTGGCTCCCCATTTTATTTTCTTTTTCCTTTCCCTCTAATTGTTTGCCTTTTCTGGTGGATTCCTTCTATTGGGATTCATGGAACTTTAGTCCTTATTATCTCTTTCTAAAATGTCCTTCAGGACATTTTGGAGTGCTGGTTTAGTGGTCATGAATTTCCTCAGATGTTCTTTGCCATGGAAGTATTTTATTTCTCCCTCTATTTTGAAAGATAGTTTTGCAGGATACATCAGTCTGGGTTGAAAGTTGTTTTGCTTTACAACTTGGAGTTCTTCACTCCAAGCTCTCCTTGACTTGAGAGTTTGTGCTGAGAAGTCAGCTGTAATTCTGGTGGGTTTTCCTTTATAGGTGATTTGTTTCTTTTCCCTAATAGCTTTTAAAATTTTATTCTTGTGTTGAATTTCTGGAATCTTGACTATGATATGCCTGGAAGTAGATCTTTTTTTATCATTGTTAATTGGAGTTCTGTGTGCCTCACTTGTTTATATGTCAAATTCTTTTTTTCTACCAGGAAAGTTTTCTGTCACAATGTCTGCAAGGATGTTTTTAATGTCCTTTGTGGTATCTCATGCTTGTTCACTGACTCCAATTAATCTTAAATTACTCTTCTTTGTCTCATCTAGCAGCTGCTGGATTGATTTCTCATGTTCCCTTACTAGTTTTGAGAAATCTTTCTTTTCCTGGTCACTAACTGCAAGCCTGTCCTCAGTATCTGAGATCCTGTCCTCACATTGGCCCGATCTGCTTTGAATACTTTCAATGGAGTTTTTATAATTCCCTTGGATATCTGCTTGAATCTGCTTTATGTAGTCCATTTGTTTCCTATGCTGCACTTCTATAATTTGCTTAAGCTCATCTTTTTTTTTTTTTTTTCTGCATCTGCTCTAACATCACTAAGCATGGTGTGTATTTCGGTAATCTCTGTAGTTATTTGAGAGATTATTTCTGATTTCATTTTTTCAGAGCCTCATTCAATTGCTTTGTTACCATTTCAGAGAGACTTGGTAGGGGACTTTCGGGTTTTCCAGCCTCATTGCCCCCTGGGTTTGCCTTTGGTGAACTGGGTGTCTGAGGTTGTATTTTGTTTAAGTGTCTTCGCATTTCTTTTTCTTCTTTTAGTTTAATTCCTAGAGTGACCCTTATTAGTTGCCTGTGGTGGGTTACTTTATTGGTGGGATTAAGAACATCCAGGTGATGATCACTTTCCTGCGGTATCTTCCAGGTGTAGCTGGTTCCTGGTTTCCAAGTCTATCAGAAGATCCCACCTCCTCAGTTTGTTAGAGATGAGAAGCTGTTGCTCACCTAGCCCAGTCCCTGATTCTTTGGCACCATGCCTCAGCACTCTCCGTGACCCCCAGTCAATCTCAGTCCTGGACCATCAGGGCCAACAGCTATCCAGAACAATTGTGTTAATTCTGGCTGCAATGGCACCCACAGCACCAAACACAGCCAACAAAATAATAAACTGAGCCAACCCCTGATTTACAGCCCTCAACAGTATAAACTGAACTTGTGACCATACAACAGAATGCAAAACAATCATATACAATACATAAGTCCACAATATGTCAATTCTGTCCTCAAGGGTCAGGACCCAAAATAGATTTAAGAGAAGACATGTGGGAAAAGAGAAAGAGGCTGTAAGTAGGTTGGAAGACAAAGATGGGTCCCCCCAATTTGGGGACTCTGATGCAGAAGACTGAGGGAAAAGAGAGCCAAAAGAAACAAACAGTAGAACAGAACAAAACCACACCCAGGAGGGCAGAAACCACAGTCACACTCAAAATAATAATAATAATAATACACAAAGAAAAATAAAAAACTAAACGAAACAAACAAGAAAAGAGAAAAGAAAAAAGAAGAGTCCACTTCCAGGATTCTCTCTGGATTTGCTAGCAGACAGCCTGTGGAGACAGCGACCCAAATCGTGGCACTGTATCCCCGCAAGCCAGCAACCGCTCGAGGATGGAGTAGTAGACTCCCTTAGCAGGCCCGCCCCGAGAACAGACTCCTTGGGCTCACTGCAGTCCAAGCAGTTTCCACGGGTCTGTGCCCAGTTAGGAGCTGCACCTCTCAGCACAGTCCATGCCCACCACTCTCCTCCACTGCCAAATCACTCCGCAGAGGCCCCGGGGTCACCAGCCACCACCAACACTGTGACCGTGCGCCCCCAGGCTCCGACAGCTCCCTCACACAGAGTCCGGCTCCTGGCAAGGTCACCGCCAGCTACCACCTTCCTCTTTGTTGAAGTTTTTCTTTTCACTCTCTCTGTGGGCTTCGATTCAGACTTCAGACTCTTCCTGGGTCTAAGGAGCCCACTTCTCTCCTTCTTGTCTTCCTCACGGCGCTGCGTTCCCACGTCTAGACGGTGTCTCTCAGAGAGGCTGTTTTCTCTGCTGCTTACTACTCCGCCATCTTCCTGGAAGCCCCCCCAGGTGCCTTTCGATGAAATTCTGCCTCACTTCTTTTCAGGGTTCTTTTTCCTTAATAGCAAATTAATTGTTTTGCTTAACTACAAAGCTAATGCATGATGCTTGTAGCCATCCGAAATAGTTACACAGAGAACAGAATGAGGAAGTTCCTCCACATCTCTGCCACCTGCAGGGCTTGAAGAAGGGAGACACCACAGAAAGTTCCTGGGATGGTGTGCCAAACCCCATTTCCTGGGTGTCAGGGTGCGGAGGGACTGAGGGGTTGGGTTTAGGAACCACCCGGCCCCCGTTGACCCGGGGCATCTCAGCAGTCTCAGTTCCCTCCCGGCAGACTGGCCCCAACCCAGATCCCGGCAGCCTGAACCGGAAAGGCCAGTTCCCCCAGCACAGCCAGCCTTTCTGGACCTCGGAGTACAAACTCCCACAAAAGCTGTGCGAGTTACGGTCCCCATGGCCCCCCACATGCAGGGACCCCAGCCAAGGGCCCGAGCAGGGTGAGCCAGAGGATGGCCATTCTGGAACTGGGCCCTCACACCGCCTCGTTCCCTGGGAGCTGAACTGGTCTCCCACCCTCCCCAAGGTCTCAAGGGTGCAGTCTCTGGCCCATGGGTCACCCATGTCAGTGGCCCCCAGTGCCAGCCTCTGCTTCCAGCTGGCATTGCCACTGCTGTGTGGTTCAAGGTCAGGGCACTCCTGGGTCCACCAGGACCCCTGGGAGACCTGCAAACCCCAAACTCAGGCAAAGTCACTGCAGGAGGCCGGAGGCTGGAACACCCCTGCACCCGAGAGCTGCTGGGCGAGCAGTTCACAAGGCCTCCGGACAGCCCTGAGGGTGGGGTCTCCCAGCAGTGTGCTTAGTGGGAAGCCGGCTCTGGTCTGCATGTCTGTTGGGGGCAGAGACAATTCTGAACATGGCAGAGGCGGGCGATGGTAGCTCCCCGCTGAGGACCTCTTGCTACCCCCAGGTCCCACTGTGCTCACCACCGTCCTCTCCGGGCACCCTGGCATCCAGCCTACAGCTCAGCTGAGTCAGCCTCGGCCTGGCCCCGCCTCCCCATGCCTGTGAGTGTGGTCCTGATTAGAACCCAAGGTCCTGAACCCAAGGCCCACCTGGCTCAAGAAGGGTCTGTGGACCACACGTGGGCACTGCTGGGTGGGTCACCCAGGGACACAGGCACAGCAAACGCCAGCACCTGCCAGATGTGTGAGTGCCAAGGTTGGGGACAAACACCGGGCCTGGAGCAGAGCTGGGTGGGGATCCTGTGTAGGCAGGGCAGCCTCAGGGGACACGGGCTGGCCAGCACCTGACGCTGGGGCAGGACCTGGTCTGAGGGAGAGGTTCCCACCTCGTCCTGTTGGATGAAGTGAACATAAGGTAAGGCTTCTCCGTCGCCTGGAGAGCCCGAGAGTGGCCTCTTCCAGCGACCACCACAGGGCAGCCCCCGGGTCTTACAGGACAGAGCTGGGGGCGAGGGGCAGGGCCCCTCCCAGGCCCACCCACCCCACCCCAGCAGTGGGTCCCAGCTGCTGCCACATCAAGGCCCACGTGCTGGGAAGCCAGGATGCCCCTCGACAGGCAGGACTGCAAACAGGTCAGGAGGCCACGCGGGCGAAGACCCAGGGCAGGGAGCAGAGGCGGCCGTCACAGCACAAGGACCTCGTGTCGAGTGAGAAAGGCATCAGGCGAGTGCAGTTGCAAGGTGAGATTCACCCACCCGCCTGAGCACGCAGTGAAACAGGAGCAACAGGCGGCGAGAACGCAGGCCGCGGTGCTGAGACCCTCAGCCAAAGCCAGCTCCTGACTCAACCCACTAACCCTCAACATCCAGAGCCGGAGGAGCTAGGCGGCCTGTCACCAAGCCCGAGTACCACTGCCCTCGGTACCTATCACCCGCTTCAAAACAGGGATGGCAGCGGGCAAGGAAAGACACTCGCAAGAAGCAAAGCCGTAATCGAAACCAGAAGTTCAGTTTCAGAATCAGAAATCAAGCTGAGCATTGTGCCACATGCCTGTGATCCCAGCACTCGGGAGGCTGAGGCAGGAGGATCACCATGAGTTCAAGGCCAGCCTGGGCTACATAGTGAATTCAAGGCCAGTCTGATCTACATAGTGAGACCCTGTCTCAAAAACAAAACAAAAAAAAAAAAAAAATAAGGAAAGAAACAAAAATCAAAGCAGAAGAATCAGATATGACAGATGTTGGAAGTGTCAGGCAGAAAACTTAAACTAGCCATGAGTAATACGTTAGAGCTATCACGGAGACTGTAGGCAGTGCAGGATGATGTGAGTAATTTAAGCAGAGATAGAAACTATAGGAAAGAACGGGACGGAAATGCCTCAGACAAAAACACAGCAACACGATGGAGAGAACCAGAGCGAGCGGCAGGCGCGACGCAGCTGAGGGAGGTAGAGAGGCACCCAGTGAATGTGGAGAGACAGCAGCACCCAGAGGCCTAGAGCCAACGGGAACACACCGGGCCGGGCCGGAGCTCAGCAGCACAGTGCCTGCCTGCCTAGCGCAAGGTTGTGAGTTCCATTCCTGGTACAAAGAAAAAAAAAAAAAAACCACACAAAACAAACAAACAAACAAAAAACCCAAACTGGAATGCAAGTGCATGCGCACACATACACACACGCACACGTGCACAAGGGGCTGGTCAAAAAACCCAGCCTCAAGCGCAGAAGAGAGGACAGGGAGGAGCTGGTTAGAGAAACAGTGCCCATGCTGTTTTCAAAGTTGACGGCAAGAGCTAGAATGATCCAGGACATTTGCCGAGAATGGTTGCAGGGAGAGGCCCAGTGCAAAGCTCTTGCAGGTGTCCCGAGGACACACACAGGCACACACACACACACGCACAAGCATGCACACACACAAGCACGCACACACGCACGCACACAGAATCGAGGTCATGCAGGCTACTCCCCAGCAGCCACAGAGGAGGAAGCCCGGGGACCGACATCTGCAAATCACTGAAAAGCAAAGCTTAGCTGTTGGCCCAGAGCACAAGAGCCGGCAAAACCACCCACCAGGCTCAAGAACAGTCTCTCGGAAGAACAGAAGCCGAGATTCACCAGCCTCCCACCTGCTCTGCGAGGCCAGCAGGAGGACCCTGTGCCCGGTGGACCGCACAGAGGAGCAGAGTGCTGGAACCAGCAGGGCGGACGCAATGTGTGGTCATCGCTTCAGCCCTGGAAGAGTACTCATTGTCCCGAAGCAAAAATAAAAATGATTTCATCTGTGATCGCGATAGGTACAAACATGCAACCCACCGGGGCACAGCAGTGAGCTGGCTCTGAGGGAAGAGCCGGGTTATCCTCAGGTAACCCCGAGACAAAGAGGACGATGAGAGAAACAGAGCGAGTGGAACAAGCACGGAACGGTCAGCAAGTGGTAGATTTTAATCCACCCCTCCCGTGGTCACTGTAAATACAAATGATCTAAAAACACAGTTGAAAAGGAAGATGTTAGAGGGGATCATGAAGAGCAAGATCCAACTACAGAATCTGAAAAACTCATTTTACATACAAAGACAAAGATCGGTTAAAAGCAAAAGGATCGAAGGAGTATGTCCTAGGCCCACATTAACCGTGAGAAGTTGGGAGGAGCTCCGGTAACATCAGATCTACAACAACAGCAACAAAAAATACGTCAGGGTAAAGTGGGACACGACACACAGTCAACCGTCCGAGAGAGGAAACGTACGGTCCTATGGTCCACACTGCCGTCTGACAGACAACTCCAGAACCGCCCAGACAAGTGCGGGCCTGGCGGGAGGAGAAGCCGACCGATCCCCACCCGTGTGGGACACTCCAGCCTCCCCCAGCAGCAACCAGCAGAGGCCCTGACCACACCCGTGGACTTGATCCGACGGGCGTGTGTGGCACAGGGACGCAGGTTCCAGTGAGTTGCTCCACTCACACGTGCACGGGAGTCGTGAGGCACAGCGCATCCAGAGGACGGCCCCAGCCACTTAAAGAACGGGACTCACAGGAAGCGTGGTCTCAGAAGGTAAGGAAATTAAATTAGATTAAATAGCAGCTCTAAGACTACCCAGGAGAGGAAATCACAAAGAAAATTGAAAGTATTTTTACTGAGGTGGAGAGAATAATATATTAAAATTCACAGGAAGCAGGCAAACAGTGCAAAGAGGCAAATGTACAGCAATAAATGCCTGTGTTCGAAAGATTTCAAGTAAGTAACCTAAATGTTCACCTGAAGAAACTGAAAATGAAGAGAAAGTTAAACCTAAAAAAAAGGAAAGAAGGAAAGAAGGGAAAAGGAAAAAGACATAAATCTGTATATATGTATATGTAAGATAACTAAAATGACTATACTGCTGAATGTATTAGTTATTGAGTAAGATCAGTTAATACTTGTATGATTAGATCAATTTTACATGTCTATATCTGTTAATGTAAATAACCATGTTGTAGTGGTTGATTGATTGTGTCAACTTGAAACATTTAGAAGCTTAACTAAAAGAGCTTAGGAACTCTACACCCTAGGGCGTAGAAGGCCCGCCCTAGGGTGGCTCACCACCAGGACGGTATAAAGAGAAGGAGGAAGGACAAACGCATCCCATTCTTTGGAGGAGCTCCAGTCTTCGCCTTTGGTTTGGACATCGTCTCCTGGTTTCCAGCGTAGACTGTTCTGCTTTCCGGCGAAGACTCTTTGGCTTTCCAGCGTAGACCTTTCGGCTCTCCATCGCAGACCCGTCAGCCTGCTGGTGCGGACTTGCACAGGACACTGGCGTGAACAACAGACCTTGGATAGAATCCTTTTGCACGCTTCCTCATCTGACTCTGTGGGTGACCATCGTAAGCCTACCCTGTAATTTCTGTTTTCTCTAGTAAACCCTAACTGATACACATGTTGAAGGTATAGTATCGATAGGCAACATTGCAACCATTGTGAACTTCCTATTGTCTTGTTTTGTAAACTTACAATGTTACTGTTGTGAATTTGCTGTTGTCATTTGTCTCTTTTGCTTTTTGTCTTTCTTATATGTATCTTCTTTCTCTTAAATAATATTTTAAAAAAATAAACCTAAAAAAAGTAGAAGAAAGCAGAATAGAAAGACTAGAGCAGAAATCAATGGAATTAGCAACAGAAAAATAGCGGTCAATTAAACCAAAATCTGGCTCTTTATGAACTTGATAAACTTTTGGACAGACTAACCGGTGAAAAAATAGTCATAAATAAGTGAGATCAGAAATGGAAAGGCAGATATCATCGCTGACACCCGTCCTGAAAGCACAGTTGGAGATTCCAGAGTGACTCTAGGTCCAGTTCAGCAAGTAGAGAAGGCAGACACATGCTGCTGCTCGTTCAAGGATAAATCAGTAACCGAGAGAGACCTTTACGCACGAAAGCAAAGGAAATGTGGCTCCAAGCCTCCCGGAAGGAAACTCCAGGCCCATCACAGTTTACTGATAAATTCTAGCAAGAAGAAAGAATGCCAGAGTCATTGCTTTCAGAAAAGAGGAGAAACACTTCCAAGTCACCACCATAATGGGCAACATTGCACCAATCAGTGCCCAGCATCACCCTGATACCTGAGATCATCCCCAAATCCAATACTGTAACTCTTAACATTATCTGTCCCGATAGACATCATTGCCCCAAACTCAGTGTTACCCCTACACTAAAACCAGAACACTGCAAGATAATAAAGCTACAAAGCAAGCCCTCAGGAACGGAAGTTGGAAGTCCTCAAAAGAAGTAGCAGCACACATGAAACCGGCAGTGCAACACGGGTAACGCCGTGCCGCACCCACTCAGGGCCGCTCCGGGGGTGGAGACTGGGTAAGCGTCCAGAGACCACGTGACCTAACTCAACCAGGGGAGAGCCGTAGCTCGGTGACACAGGCGAGCACCTGACACCATGTGGTACCCATCATGGTCCAAACGTTCAGCAAGCCACGAAAAGACTGACGTTCCCGCCAGCTCCAAGCAGCCTGCACAAGCCACGGTGCAACGCAAACCATCCCTGCGGGACGCCCAAGGTGGACACGGGGCTGGCGGCAGCTCTCCCCCAGCCACTCCGGCTGAGGCCGGACGCAGTCACAGGCAGCCTCTTCCTGGAGACTTCAGGACGGTGCATGCAGTGGCAGCTCTCCGCCCCTGCCGGTGGGCTGGGACTCTGTCCATCTGCTGCTGTTAACAAGCTACCCTAAAGCCCAGTGGCCTGGAGTGACCGCGGCAGTTCGCCAGCACTCGGGTTCCGCAGGCCGGGGTCTGGGCTGGGGAGCTGCTCTGTGCGTCCAGTGTCCAGGGCCTCAGCAGTGGACGGGCTGGGCTGGAGAGTGTCTGTGGCTCCTGCTCCCACGAGTCCCACTGGTACTGGCTGCTGGCAGAGCCTCGTGCCGGAGCCAGAGCGCCCCTCCCGTCAGCCTGGCGCCCGCATGCCAGGGCGCCTGGAGAGAGCGCCAGCCGGGCCCACGCTGCTGCTGCTGTCGGGCACCAGGAGTCAGGCGGTGTCACTTCCTCGCCTCCTCACTCAGCCACGCGCTCTCAGAGGCGGGAAGCAGAGATCCCCTGAGGAGAGGCCACAGGCTGTGCCGCGCCCTCTGTGGACCTCGCCTGTCACCTGCCACACTCCAGTGGCGCTGTCATCCTGGTCCACAGAACCAGGAGCCTCCGACTTTGGAACCACTGCAGGAGCCTGGCTGGCAGCTCCACCCTGCTCCCCTGTGCCTGTGGGCAGCCTGTTTAGCTGAGTTTTGCTCCAGGCTCCTCCCCAAGGCAGACAAGGTGGCAAAAGGAGGAGGAGTTTCAGGCGGCCGCCTGGAAGGGACACGAGGGGCACAGGTAGGTGAGGGGCCAGGGCAGGGCAGGGCAGGCCCCCAGGTGGCCGCGGTAGGGCGGTGGGGTCGGCCAGCCCCATCCTCAGAGGCTGCTGGGTGGCGCCCACGCTGCATCGCTCTGCTCCACAGAGGACGCTGTGCGCAGCAAGACCCAGGCTGCCTCGGGGGACGGGGGCCAACTGAGGGGCTCACCTGACGCCATGGCACCGCACTGCAGGCAGATTGGCACCCTTTGCTGGTACAGGGTGGACAGGCAGGAACCAGCCAACTCTGACCTAAGGGAGCTGAGGCCGGAGCCTCCTCCCTGCAGAGGGGCAGGGTGCGGTCGGAGTGCACCAGGGACAGGGACCTGGCCCGGCCATCTGGGAACTTAAAGGAGGGGAGCCATGTCCCGGGCACAGCATCCTCCGGGTCAAGGTGGGGGCAGAGGCTCCGGGTGCCAGGCAGCAGCACCTCGGCCCTGCTTGTGAGGGAGGACACGGGGCAGCCATCCTGCCTGAGCAGCCAGGAGGATCCGGTCCCCATGCCAGCAGCAGGGAGGAAGTTAGCGCAGATTCATTGCAATGCAAATGTCAAACCAACCTTGTGCATAAAAAATAGCACTCTGAATGTCAGGGAGGAAGTCCCAGCTGCGGCTGTCTGGCTCGGTGGGGAGGCTTGTGGTGGAGCTCGCTCCCGGGCATGAGCTGAGGCATCCTCGGGGAGACACAGGTCCTCTGTGGCGTGGGAGGTCACACAGGGCAGAGCCAGGCAGGGAAAGCAGTCTGAGTAACATAGCTTCAGGGGTAAGCCAGTCCCAAATTCCAACCCACCCTGCTCCCACCATAACCAGCTCAGATCCAGTGGCCTAGAGGGTTTCATCCCTGGAGGGTGAATCTCTTGGAGGGTGTTGTGCTGATGGAGCCAGCCAGGGAGGGCAGGTAAGAGGGCCCCAGCAGAGTGACTCTGCAGGAGTATCAGTCACTTTCCCGCTGCTGGAACAAAATGCCCAATACCCGCAATTTAACAAAAAGTTTATTTTGGCTCACAGATTTTAGAGGGTACAGTCCATGGTTGCCTGGCTTCCAGGCAGACTGCCAAGACAGAGGGGGATGGCAGACAGCAAGCAAAGAGAGAAGGGAGGAGCTGAAGACAGGAGCACACACTTCCAGGTCACGCTCCCAGGGACCCCCTCTTCTGACCAGGCCCCTCCTCCTAACAGCACCTGCAGCTGTGAGCGCATCATGGGTCACAGAGCCCCAATGATCCAGACTTCTGCGGGGATATTCCAGATCTACCCACAATGCCAGGGCAGGGGCTAAGGGGTGTGGAGGAGTACCAGGCAAGGGGGAAGGAGCGAGGGTAGCCCAGCGTCACAGAGAGAAAAGGGTGCTGTGCCCCCACCTCCACCCAGTCCGGCAACGTGGTGCTGCAGAGGAGGCCCTCCGGAGCCGGGCAGGGCACTCCGTGCAGCACAGGTCTGCAGATGAGACCCCTGGCACCCGCCCCTTCTGGCTCGGGAACCTGAGCTTGGACAGCACGAGGTGGAAGGAGGCTGCTCTCTGAGCTTCTGGAAGTTAGACCGCCTTGCAGGTAAGGGAGCAGTGTCTCCTCCGAGGTGGGGACCGGCCAGGAGTGCCCAGGCTGCAGTCAGGGGGTGGGGATGGGGGTGCCGACAGGCCGCCTTGCGATTGCTGCAGCTACAACTTGATGCCAGTCTGGCCTCACACAAGGGCCCTCTCTGGACTGTGGCTCCTTGAGGGGGACCCAGCACTAGACATTCATGGCTCAGGCTCAAGGCCTGCTGACACCTGCTGCTCCAGGGTCTGCCAGACAGAATTCAGGAAGGGGCCTCCCCGCAGGGTTCTCCTCCAGCCTGGGGCCTTGTACAGCATCTGCAGAGTCGATAAGCCCACGCCCAGGACACTGCTCACACTGTGGGGGTCTGAGCTTGGCGACTGTGTCAGCAAGGGCTGAACCGTGAGAACCAGGAGCCAGCACGAGCTGTGGCGTCATCTCCTCCCAGGCCAGGTCCTCGCCTGTCGGCATTAGGCCCCAGGTCTGACCCCTGAACGCTGAGGGTTGCAGTCCAGTGGGCAACTCTAGCAGCTTCAGCCCCACGGAGTCCCTCCTCCTGTAGGTACTGCCACCTGGTGGGCGTCCTGGGAATAGCACCCAGCTCCCACACGTCCTGAGCCTGGATGGCAGGGGGTCACCCGTTGCCACAGAGGCCTGCTGCCAGCCCAGCACTTGGTGGGGCTCAGCATTGCTCCCTGTGGCCCCTGCACAGGTGACCCTGGGCTTCCCTGGGGCCCACCTGGCAGGTGCCCCTCCCCGCCCCCACCCAGACCGTCACACACAACCCCAGGTCCCCTGGACCCCAAACATGGGGCAGGAGCCTACAGACGTCTTCCCGTCATGCATGGGACACACGCCCCATGGTTTCACAGCAGGAAGAGCTGGTGTGTGCAGACCCTGCCCCTTGTGGGCGCCCCGACATGTTCACCTCTCCTCAGCCCCCAGGAAGGCGGGTGTCATCGGGCTGGGTCAGAGGACGTCATCGGCTCGCCAGGGAGGGGCCAGGACATCTTGGCAGGGCAGGAGCGAGGACAGAGAGCAAGACTTGGAGGGCAGGGAGGACAGACAAGTGGACAGGCACAGGGCACAACAGCCAGGAGGCGCCCAGGGGACAGCAAGGTCTGCAGTGGCCTCTCCTCCAGTGACCCATAAACACAGGAGTTCCCTGCTGCCCTGAGACAGGGTACCTGGGTGCCCTGCACAGCACCGCCTGGCCTGGGAGCCACTCTGACCCTCCTGCCTGCCTGAGAAGTGATCTCCAGCCCCAGGGCTGCTCGAGGGACTGGGGGACGGCAGGGCGTGGCTTCCCGGGGCAGGGTGGGGCAGAGCTGTCCCAGAGGCCTGGGCAGCACAGCATGGCCTCCCGGGCTCAGCAGCATGCAGGCCTGCGCTCATCCCAGGCTCCGCCTCCGGACGCTGACCACCCCCTCCTGGGAATGGAGCTGAGCAGGGAGCTGTGTGCACAGCACTGCGCGTCTGACCACTGGGAGTTGTGGCCAGCCTCAGACCCGGAGCCCCAGCCTCAGACCCGGAACCCCAGCCTCAGACCCGGAACCCCAGCCTCAGACCCGGAGCCCCAGCCTCAGACCCGGA